>PQWD01000893.1:0-80624 GCA_019425675.1 Leucinodes orbonalis | reverse complement strand
ATGAAAATATGGGCGACACAGGCGACAATAACGCCGACAAAATGTTTCCATGCTCCATAACCAAAATCATGTGCCATTCAAAATAGCGCGTAGTAGCGCGGCATGCAGTTTGTAAAATAAAAACAGTTATTCCTGTAACATATCAGCTCTATGCTCACAATACGTTTGTGAAACGGACGTTGTAATAACAGGCCCCATCAAAATTTTACTACAGAACGTTGCCGAGGCCATCGGAAAAATTCAGTCGACTCCACTCGTGCGGTGTCGTAATCCACGCGCGCCGTACACTGTGAAATTGAAATTAAAATTCTATTAAAAAGGCAAGATTGGATATGCTCACTAGCCCGCATGACGTCATAGTATCGACAACGAACTGTTTTTTTTTTATTGGACATGAGGCAAACAAATATGTGGTTAAGCTGATAGTACCCATACACATTTGCAAGACTAGAAGACTTTCTAGGACCGCCTGGCGTTGGTCTGGCTCTTTTTATTACGAAAATGATTTCACTGTAAGCTGATTGTACGGTTATGTCGTCCGTCGCAAAAATACATTTTTGAGAACACAAAAACAACATTCAGTTCAATCCAGTATATTTTAGACAGTCGCAATACTAATATTCGGAAAAAAATGCAATAAGCAATGATTAATGTTATGAAGATTATATGCTCTTTAAAGACACGTACAATTATTAATGTATAATACCTTTAAAATAAAAAACTAGTGTCTAGCCACTAGAAATGATTTAAAACAGTGACACGGGAAACAAAAGTCAGAGGCAGTGAACAGAGAAAGGCGTTTAGTCACAATCCCACGTAATGGATGGACGGCGTTCGCTAGTTTATCAAGATGTCAATAAATCCATACAACCTGCCAGCGCAGCCTGGAATATCGACTGTCGAACCATTTCACAGCACGCAAATAATAAACAAATGTACCGAAAATCATATGCTCGTTTCGCGTATTTCGGAAGTAAGGGTGAATTGCATTTATATCTACGTTTGAGTAACTATGGTTTTTAACAAACCTTAAATATAAATTATTATTCTAATGTTTATCTTAAGTAATCTGAGGCCTCAAGTACAAAGGTAGCTAATTTTAAATAAAATATTGTTAAGACATATTGTTTTGTATTTTGTATTGTAAAATGACGACACACACAAACCTGTTGCTAAGTTCATAATAAGTAAAATAGAAAATTCATAAGATTAAAATTTATAAATTGCATGGAAAAAATGCTAGAAATTTGATTATTCCGAGAATAAATCCGGTGTTTTGCATCCTTAACCTTTATTTAAATAATAGCTAGGAGTGCCCCATCGTGTTTACCGCGGTAAAAAATGATTTTCTGGAGTAAAAAGTAGCCTGTGTTTATTCCAGGGCTTAAAGTCCATACCATACTATAACATACTTTAAAATATCTTCAGCAGGCTTTTTGACGTGAAAAACAAACATTTACACTCACAAACGTTGACATTTGCAATATTAGTGTGTATACATCAAATCTGTCCTCGAAAACATAATACATAAAAAAGAAATCTCGTTCTAATAGTAATCAAGACGTAACTCTCTCAAAGAAGACAAAACAACAAACAGAGTCATGTAATATAACACTATTCAGAGTCTAGGTCCTTAGCTTATCTAAAAATGGGCATAAGTTCGGCGCCGACTTGTCTACCTAATATACATAATACAAGGAAACAAATTAATTCATCTGAAATATCGAGCGTACATTTCTACGACTCATCTCATTATTGTATTGAGGACTGTTTATCGATATAATGGTATATATTACTGATATTTTATATGTAGTTATGCTGAGTCTATGGTTGGTTGAAATTAATATTACCAACTTTGCTGATAGGCATTAATTTACTCGCCAGTTATTTTTAATAACCGCTATTTGTCTATGTTCCCTTTGTATAAAATATTTGGCTTGGTAATAACAGCGTTGGCGGTGTTTTATTCATATTTAGACTACTTAATTACTCTTTATTTTTTTTTTAAATACATTATTTTTATGAGAATAATTACAAATAAATAGGTTTAAAATTTTCATTTTGAATTTATGTCAAAAATGTAACATGGGAAATGTAAGCGTGAATTTTTAAGAGCTGACTGTAGTAGGCCTTTCTTACTATTATTATGAAGTTCAACTGATTTTTTTACAAAAAATAGTTTAATTTTGAGAACGTATTGGTTGATATTAATCAGTGAACAACTTCAAGAACCTACTGGCCTATCAATATTCATAATTAAAACACCACTGTAGGTAAAAAACGTATACTTTTACGAAGGAACGTTCTATGTGAAAGTGCTCAGACCGATGATCAAACGGCATCTGAAGCTGATGATTACATTACTGAACCTTAATCAATCAATAAATCAGCTTAAAGCGTTCCTTAGGGCATGGGCCGGCCCACACAGCAAAGCCAAAGGGAGATCGGGTATCACGCTGGATATTTATAGATAGTGGCCTAAATTTACAACCTATTTTAGTGAAATATGCTCGTTACTAGAACCTTGTAAATGGGCTTTACTAATGTTAATGTTTATTTATAATGAACTACCAATAATGCTAATCAAATTTAGAAAAAGAAAACTTAATATTATAAACATAACGAACGTTATCTACCTGCAAATTAGCCAGCGATTACTGCGCCGTGATCAAACGAAGTATTTGAAATCAATATAGCGTAACGTATGTATATCTTTCAGCATTTTGAGCTACGAATTACCGGAGCGACACGGTCCCAATAAACATATGAGTGTTAGTCCCCGGGATAAATAATCTCTATACATCACCCTACGTGGCGGATTCGGTTTTTGTATATATTCTATACGTTTCTGTCTTATGACTTTATGGTCGTACGAGTAACGTTGTCAAAAATCCAGATTAAAAGTAACGGTAAACGCTGCCTTTGACAAACTTAGTTGCTTGATATACAAACAGGCCAAAGTTGCGGGTCGAATACTTCACATGGAAATATTTGTTGGTTAACATTGTACAAGTCTGAATCTATATTAACTTTTGAACAAAATCTTTTTTAAAGGAGTTTTCTGTTTTCGCAGATGTCACTGACGACCCTCATAACTGGTACTACATCAGTATAAGTTTTGATCCCAGTTAGAATAATAGCAAGTGCGTAAGCTATGTTCACTACTTCCCATGTCCTAGTAATAGACTATTACATTCTAAAACAAATTTAAATGAAATGTAATAATTGAATCGATTTTACGACCTGACGATCGTAACATTTAACTGATGGACATGCTCAACCTATTTTTTACTCCGTTTATAAACACGTAAATTGTTTTTCAAGACACATAAAACTCGAACGTTCTTTCTGTCGGCAAAAACTTCGCGAAGTGTGATAAAGTACTCGATTTAGAATACCTCACTAAAAGTTTGATCATGCTACTAAGAACTGATTCGGGAAATGATGAAATCAACATTTATCCATAATCTTGACATCGTGAGCTATAAAGCCTCCGATGACTAATTTTCTACGACGAAGTTTGTAGACGGGTAAAGTTTTCCTGTAATAACTATCGTAAATAGTAAAATTAGTGAGCGTTGAATCTCCCTCTTAAATATAAATATTGCGAAGTTCCCGAGGTTCTAGCGAAGGTATAACGATATTTTTCGCCGGAATAAAGTTAATAAGCTTTTCATTTTGCACTATAATTGCATTTAATAGCACTTTAAATATAATAAACCAACTTGTTCGGATAATAAATTACATTGTTGGTGGAAAAGTTCCATAAATGCATGCAGCTTCTTCAAATTCAAATTTACCTTAATGACATATTGAAGATTAATTAAATTTAATGTTTGTCATTATTATTTTTACAAACACTTTTAAGATTAAAGATTTATATAGTTATGGATGATACTGCTGAACGGTTGATTATAAACTAATAAAGTTTTAGAAAATTGTCTATGAAGCAAGGAACAAATAAACTAGTAGAAAATGTGACGGTGTAAAGTAGAACCATGAACGCAATAAAATTTCACAGAAACCATTAGGAAAGTTTCATCACATTTTTCTTATGTTTTCGGAAAGAAAGTACATGTCGTTGTTATAATAAAAAGACAAATTTGTGGTTGTTGTCGTAAGGCCTGTCTCGACAAGGAAAAATTTAAAAGCGATGGTGTCGTGCAACTTGTGCTTGAATATAAGGAAATTAGAACCAGGTGTCATAATTGAATTTAGCGACATAAATTGTCTAAAAACTATTGTGAAATATATATCCTGTATATAATGTTAATATATATTTAATAAAATAATTATTAGATATGCTGCGACATAAGGATACTCAATGAACCTAAGGATGGTAAAAATTAACTAACATAATAAAATAAATACTAAAAACTAGATGTGAAATGAAATAGTTTTAAAATGTCACATATTTGTAATATGTGTTTGCGAGGAAAAGAAAGAAAATTAGTAACAAAAGAAAGTTAGTCATGCGACAACATTGAATCGAAATATTTTTGTATGTGCCTGTTAAAATGTATTGGTGTAAAAATCGGCGTTTTGTCAATTTATAGACTTACACACGGTGCTATGAAGTTAATTAGTGCTGTTAGTAAAGTTCTTTCATACGGCACCTCGGAGAGTCGTCAGCTCTGGCTCGCGTCATCTGTTGTTATCGCCTAGGGTTGTCAGCGACGTGTCAGGATTCATGTATTTTATGTATATACACTTTACAAAAAAAGAATATAAAAATAAACTACAGACAATTATGTCAAAATTTTAACCGGTTTAAATGAATTTGATATGCAAATTTTTTGGGTGTTTATTACTGCTGTATAAGGTCCGGCAGATATTTAAAAAAAGAGGAACGTCTCCCGAGAGTTAGTCTTAAAAATAAAAAAAATAACTGTACTTTTAGTATATTCGAACATAATTGTCTAAAAGGAATTGTACAAAACGCAACATTTTTTTAATTTTTTATAATTAGCTTTCCATAACAATTTAAAACGCGTCATATAAATGTTTATGTACTGCGTTTCAACATCTGCGCATCTCATTTTCCTATTTAGTCGTTTACGTCACCTATGGCATCATCCAATGTAGTGACGTCATACATGACGCAGTTGAAAATTCGTAGCTGCGTAATTGAAAATAAAGCACCGCATGAGGTTGATTTAATTATTATAAAATTCAGTGATATGTACTTTACAAATAATTTGTCAACCCTACGCGTAGTAGCATAGGGTTGACAAATAATTGACGATTGATATCTAATAGCAAAATTAGTAAATCTGAATAACATTTTATTATTTTTAGGAAAAATTCAACGTATCGTGGATTCCCATAGAACAAAGAGAACATTAAATTTGTCATGCAAAAATAGAAGGAATGGCCTCATTATAGCCGTCTGGTATGGTGAAAACTGTGAATTGTAAAAAGACAAGAAAAAAAGCGTAGCCATAGTTGTTGGTCGGATGTCGGGCTCCGGTTCATATTATGTTATTTACGCGCCCGCAGAGGACAACTTTTTAATGGGGCGATAACAGACCACCCGAGACCGGCGTTGCCGTTAAATCTCGAGCTCATAAATACGTTATGTAAACCCACCCTAATAATTAGTCGCTGTTACGGCAGTAGTTAAGTTTTATGTTACCGCAGACGCGAGTGCGAGCGAGAAGCCGCAACAGAAAAATGCTCTTTTAATTGTCTGGCGGCGCTCAAAGGCGATGAGCCGGAAATTGTTATGTTTATTCGGTGAATCTTGTATCTCTACCCTTTTATTTTTTTCTCCCCGCGCCGTTTTAATGCGATTGGATTTCCGTAGGCCCGTAGCCCCGTAGCGGAGCGTAGCCGATATCCCATTGAATATGTATAGTCACTGCTACGAGCCAACCTTCCCTTTCGTGGCCCTCGACTTCTCTGAATATTGAGAAGATCAATTTGTGATATCAAACATACGTCACTTGTTGGTGTGCGTTTTATAAGATAAAATATTTATTCGAGTTGTTTATACTTTCCATTTTCACATGTACAATTTTGTTTATGGAAAATAGGGGCAAAGGTGTAACTTTACTAAAGTTCTTCGTTACGCGTCGTAGCGCGCCGGTAGCCGGTCATTGCAAACTAGCTTTTATCGCTCCTACTCCGAAGGTTGAATTTGTACCCACCTTTACTTGTTTGCTGTTGTGCTACGAAATGCCAGCCTACGATTTATGCTATGAACAAAATTGAGTTTTAGTTTGTTTTTCTTATCCGCAACAAAGGATTGGTTTGATCATAAAGTGGTTTAATATGGAGTGTTCAATTTTAGGCTGCGAAGTAGTTGGTAGGAAACTTTACCGTATTCTTTGAAATGTTCATACATTTTTTAGAGGGGAATTTGTCATACGAGTTTGGTCATAAATATGATCGCGTTACAGCCGCGGGGCGATCGGTTCTGGTGCTGAACAGTACCTTGCAGTGTCGCCGCTGTCACTCTTCACTGCTTCCCCACAAGTTTCTCAACTAGTTCCAAAGTTCACAAACTTGATCGAGCCTTAGGCGAAGCGGGTCTGGCGCAAGCTAGCGTTGCCTGTTGGGGAGATGGTGAAGCGCGTAGCACGTACACAGGTTACAACGAGTTGAGCGTCGAAGCGAGATACGGAGTCATGCGGTCAGCCAAAAGGACACAAACCTACTGGCGAGCTTGGTGTCGCGGCAGCGCTGCGGGGGCGGCGGCGTCGCGGCGCCATTGGCCCGCCCGGGCACGCCTCCGACGACGCCGGTGCCGACGCCGCCGCGCCGTCGCCGCACCACACTCCACAACTATCTACAACTTCCCGATTCGCACTTTTCAACTATTTTAAATGCATCAAACTTGCACTTGAGTTAATCTACGTCCGTCAACACTCGAACACGTCCTCGCAGTTCAATATAATGCTTTTCTTTTTCTTTACAACTATTGAAGGCGACAAAGTTGGGGAGAAAGTTGACTGCTAATCGACACCCGGCAACTTTGCGATCTCCGATAAGTAACTTGTTAACACTTTGGCAAGCGACTTGTTTAATAGGAAAACACTACTCGGTATATATTATTATATCGTCGCTTATAACACCGTATTAGGATACAATATATACTTATTGCGATTATTAACTATTGTAAGCTACATGTCAAATAATACAAAACAGTCCCGCTTCGGACAAAATTTCAGATCAACTGAATTATAATGAGGCCCTTATGACGGTAGCTCATAAACTTATAATTTTGGAATACCTTCAATTTTTTTATTTGTATTCGTATGAATACAAATTATTTGTTTTTCAAAGTATTCATTAAAATATATGTTATAATCTGACTTACATATAGCCATATATTTACCTATAAATTATAGAAGACTTGTACCTTACAAGGCCGCCTCTGTAGGTACCACTTCTTTCTAACTTCGCAAGTTTTGTTGTGGAGAATTAGACAAGCTAAATTACAGATTGTACGTAACCAAGTTTGCGATTGATATTAATAATCGCACAGTCATTGTCTTATCACTGGTTGCGATACAAAATTGGTCGAATTAATTTATATTTATGTCAATTGGTAGGGTACCTTTTCGATAAAATTATAGTAATTAATAATAAATATCCATTGACTTCACACAGCGCCATCTAGCCCAAGTTAAGCGTGAAGCTGTATTATGGGTACAAAACAACGGATAAACATAATTTATATTTTTTCTTGTAATACACAAACAGACATGTTCATGCACACAAATGTCTGTAATGCCCGGGGATAGAACATGGAACCCGTGTAGTAGTCGACGCCCAACCGCTCCACCAAATAAGACGTCAAATAAAAGTAATTTTTTCATCTTGTAGTCAAAAAGTTGTTATTGTAAACTATCTTAAAATCTATCACCTAACTATCGCCTTTTTGCAGGTAAGATTAGTATGTAGGCACATTTGAGAAAGGTCGAATATTACAAAAAAATCTTAATAAATGCCTTTATCACAAGATATAATCTTTATCAATAGCTACGAGTACAATTAAATATTACTGCTTAGGCATAGTGTCCTCTGCTAAGCTAACCTAGTGATTTTAGTCATTGAGAAGTTCTACACAATTCTTAGGTAATTTTAAGCGGCACGATCCAGTGCATTTAGCGAAAGCTAATAGACTAATACTAATTAATTATGTAGCAAATAAAAAAAATTGAGATACAATTATTAGCTAGTAACTCAAAACAACTAACTTATGCAATCTAAATTAAATTGTAATTAATTGATCCCCTTGGCTGCAATGGCATCGCCAGGAGACATCTAACAATTGATTTCTGTTGAGTCTTTATTCACCACATTTAAGCGAGTAAGATATTAAATATAAGATTTGTGTTTAAATTTAGTAACCATTGATTAATTATTACCAACCTACGCAATGTTGAAATGAGGCTCCATATTGCTAAGTTTATTTTAAGTTCTAGGTAGGAGTCCCGCAACATAGCTTTATGCGGGATTTGTAGTAACCCTTTTGTTGGCCCAAAACGGATTAGTATGTTTATCAACTATCATATAAAGCCAGGTCTAACAGCTTAGGGCTTCTTGAAGTCTTACAAAATATTTATTTGGCACATACATCCGATATTGGCCATTGACGCGTGATCGTCAATCGAATGCGCCATAGTGTCCTCATAATCTTTAATCCCCTCTAATTAAACTACTCTGTAGGTTAGAATATATAAACGCGAACAAACATCGCAAATTCATGACTTCCAAAGATCACAAAAGGGAACGCCAAAAGATTCCGGTTTTAATAGAGGATAAAGCACGGACGGAATTTAAACGAATGCATGGAGCACTCGGTTTATGCAACTACTCACAAGGATCGAGATGCGGGATAAGGAGCGGTGCACACTGCCCTGTTCGGCACCATCGCATTATGAGCTCTTTCGGCACTTTAGCATCGACTGTGCGAACCCCCGAACGCGACAGTTTGGAAAATGTTCACCGCTATGATCGAATGTACTGTTAAACGATCTGATATAGCTTATTCGAAAATGGCATGTTTATGCTGATTGAAGTAGGATTACTCGTAGTAAAATCGAGACGTACTACTGCACTGTAGATGTCGACGTTATGAATGTGAAATGCATATTATTTTCTCTTGGTGTTTTTATTCAAATCAACCAAATCACAAAATCATTCGTAGATAATTTTTGATCTACCAATCAGTATTTAAAAGAACTTTCATGACCAATCATTTGTCAATTTAAGTGGCGCTTACATAAAGAATATGGTTAACAAGTGTGCGTTAGGCCTAATAGTGCAGTTGGATTGGTATTGTACGCGCAGACGAAAGATTCTTTTGTGTTAAACAGTAACGAAGCTCCCATAGACGGTTGTTACGCACAATGAGGTAAGTATGTCAGTGAGAATGGGAACCATGTCATTTGCCGGTACACGTTTCTTTAAAAAATCATGAAAAGAAGTTTGCACTTTTCTTTCTAAGTGTACTTAGAAACTGTTTAGTAAATAGATGGACATTGATCAAATTTTATTGCGGATTTATTTGGGTTCATTAATAAATTTAATTTTTTAGATGAATGACGACTTGCGAATGCCGAATGGTCGAATGGAGCGACAGCACACATACACATATTTCGATTGAGCGTGTATTTACCTAAACAAAGATCCTACAACTGTATTCTCTTCGGCGGTTTGTTATTGAGCAAGGATGGCGTATCTACCTTTATATATAGAATATCATTGCACCTCCACACCACCTTAGAATAGCACCTCAGCCTAAAATGCATTGCGTAAAAATTGTTACAGTTCTTACAAGCATACAGGATTGTAACACACTAAGATAACACTTAGTACACTTTTTAATATGGAAATGCGTTTGTACAACATTGCATGCGCGCTATAACTCGCGCTGTCTCGACATGATATACAGTAACGGGCTGTTAAGTGGCATACAGAATGTATTATTATTTGTACTTCCTTACGCCATTATGGCAACCGTCCAAGTGAAACAATCTTCCGCCAGCCCCATAACGGCTGACTATGATTTTGTAACGTGACAATGTGTTGAAAATGCAGCGGTGATTTGATATTATCAAGTACCGTGGTTCTTAACTTAGTAACTCGCTTAAATAGGTATTGTATATTGTCCATTGTTGTATCTCTATATAAATAAATAATATACAACGGCATTCATACAGCACCATCCAGCCCCAAACCAAAACATTAGCCTGAAATATGGATTCTAAACAACGGATAAAAATACATGTAAACTTTTCTTTTTTTGTAAAAACATACATAGAAAATACCCAGAACAATACCAAACATGCTCATGCACACAATGTTTGTACTACCCGAGGATTGAAGCCAGAACCCTTGGTATACTAGCCGACATCTCAATTATTACATCAGAACCGTAATACCATTGTTAACATCCAATTAAAGTCCACTGCTGGTCATAAGGTCACGGTAAGGCTTCTGCCATGACCTGGATGATTGTGTCGTGAAGCGACAAATGAGAAGACCAATAATAGAGGGATATGGAATTTAATATAAAAGACCTAATACAAAATAATTAAACACGGATGGGAATGAGTGGAGGTGTAGAGTGAGAGGTATATATGATGAAGGTGTATAGTGTGGGAGTTTGTATCTTCCGTGGTTGTCTTCTACAGCTTAGGATGCACAAGGAAACTGCAGGGGATGAGCACGATGGCACGAGCAGTGAGTTTGAGGCGCCGTGGAGGGCTTGATTCCACAGGGCCGCGTAGTATTAGGGCGCTTCTAGGGATTCACTGGCACCTGGTGCGCGTCAGCTCCGGCGATAGGACACCCGAAGCACCAATAGTTTGGCTTCTCACGTAACAGCCTCGGCAGCAGCAGCGGCAGCAGCGATTTGTGGAATGTAAATGAGAGTTTGGTATATTATGATTCTCCACAAAGAATAGACTCGTATCAGACTAGTAAAATAATCCAAAAGAAACTGGTAAAAGAATGAATCGAAAAGCCTGCGTACAGCAGCCAAAGGCCTCTATTTATATGCAGCCTTTTGACAACCGTCAAATTTTAAATTATTTCTATTTAATTTCGAAATAAATTAGATTTTAACGTAGGTCATATAGCTAAAATAGGGAATTTAAGAGTAAATTGAACGTTGCTAGGGGAAACGTCATAGATATAAACAAACATGTCAAATAAATGAAAAAGGTGGTTTAAATCTCTAAAAAGGGTGAAAAATATAAAAGATTGAATGGAGAATGAAGGAAAAATGATATGGCATCTAATGCAATGGGTCCGGTTCATATAAGTTTTCCCGGACCGAAGTTATTGCGACTGAAAAAATAGAGAGTTACAATGCATAGTGATATTGAAGTGAAAATAATGAAAATAATAATGTAAATACATATTGTAAAATTGAATAAAAGTAAATAACAAAATGAAAAGGTTAGTACTACATTTCCTACAATTGGCTGGCAAAGATAACAAAACCTTTAGCAGGTTAGGTTCAATTAAAAAGCGGCTGTCCGTTCTCTGATGATTGTTAGGTTTCTAAGAGTGGGGTTGGTGACTATTATAATTGTCAGATGGCAGATAAGAATATATTTAAATCTGCCATTTATACCTTCGCTTGGTCCATTTTGCATACAAAAGTGTGCAAGTGTAACTGGAATTAGTCTCCACAAAAATACATAGCCACAGTTATGGAATTACTACAAACGATTATTTAAATCAGTTAGTACCAGGTAAGCATACCACTTGATTCCTTTTTTTAATATAAAATTACTTACATACCTTAACTTTTGAAGTACGTAACGTATCGTGGATGACCCGAAATATATTAAAAATTTACGCGCACGTTACAGACAAGTTCGTTACCAACAAAAGGTTGGAGCCCATTCATATTCTGTATACGAGTTTGGACAGCGCCTTGAAGAGGTCGGAGATTCATATGAAATAAATTGGTTCACAGTCGATACTCATAGTCAATGAGGCGAGCCGTGACGAGGGTACGCTCGATATGCAACACTGATCCTTGTTTGACATATTCGCTTCAGGTGGACGCCACTGAATAAGGTCAAATGTTAAATGGATTTCGTTGGCTTTGCAATACTTGCGTTTGGTTAGGTGATAGCTCAATGCAATATTATGGTAATAAAACAAGTACTTGTAGGTATTGTGACTTGTCAAATACAATCTGTATTTTTGTTTGAAATGAAGATCCATCTTTTGTTTAAAATATGTGTTTGTTTGACGGAATCAATTTATGATTACTTGCTTTCCGTCTGTAAGGCATTTGAAGGCAACCATTTTGTTTTTAAATCATACAAGGGCCAATGAATCCAACGAGTACAAGGCTTACCTTACGGTAAGTGACAGTGTCATGCAAATTTGTGTTGGATGGCAAAAAAAAACTGCTGGCTTTTCACATGAGACTTATAGGCCCTATTATTCGTTCAGCAATACACATTTGAGGCTATAATGATGATTGAGGCATGTCGCTTATGGAAATCTTTGGACTGAGTTAATCTTGAAACATCAGTCGTAAAAAGAAATACATAAACGTTAACTTGAGCAGGTCCAATGTATTTACATATGTATTTATGATTGTTAGTGGCTGAGGAATGCTCGAGACTTTCCAGTATTGTCATATGAAAATGTTTCTTACTTTAAGTTTGACAAACAAAAACTTCTTTATATACTTTGTTTTATTGTCTAAGAGGACTATATTCAAAAGGGCAAATTTCCACTCAAAAAATCTAATTTAGTTTTCCATTTGCACAAATTGTAATTCGATAAAAATGTTTCGAATCAATATAGGGCTCTATCCTTACAAACTGACTGTTTTTAATGTTATGTTGTTAAAATGAAGACTGAGTTTTTGCAGCTTTTTAAAACACAAAAGTAGTAAGTGATCTGTATCTTGTTATTCATGCCTAATGATACGGAAGTGAAACGAGGTCGCTTACTAAGGGCCTCTTAAATAGGCTCAAGGTTGCTCAACGTGCTATGGAGAGGGCTATATTAGTTATTTCCCTACGCGATAAGATTCGAAACACGGATATCTGTAGGAGAACTAGAGTGACCGACATAGCCCACAGGATTAGCAAGTTGAAGTGGCAGTGGGCAGGGCACATAGTGCGTAGAACCGATGGCCGATGGGGCGGAAAGGTCTATCTTTTATAGAAAATTTATCTATCCAATTACTCTAGGGTAAAATATTTTATCTTCAACCAGTTGAAGTTCACTCCTGGTCTAGGTAATAGGTATAGGTCTTCCCGAATTTTGCGCCAGAATTCTAGGTCCTCCTTTTTGCCTCATCCTATCTCCAGCGACCTGTCGCAAATCTTCGGTGCATAGGGTGAAATACTTGTATTTACGGTCAATGAATGGTTGTATAAATTAAAGCTTGCTTTTAATGATATTTATTAGTGGATGATAAACTGTTTTATTTAGTTCAATTATTCAAAATAGCTTTTGTAACCAAATGAACAGACAGGAAAATCATTGTTTACTATATTTTCATTGGTGACAATGTAATGTTTTCAATTTTTAATAACAAGAAACGTTTAGGAAAAACGGCATGCTTTATAAGAAAGACCTGATTTATTTATTCAATAAAAATACCAACCGATAAAACATCAAATAAAATCGGAAAAAAATACTTTAGTTCCATGGGATATTAAAACTGATAAACTGAGTTGCAGCCGGATATTTTCCTGGTTGGCTGAGCAGCAGTCAACCCTTGTCACTGTCAATGCGAATTATCAGCATATTTTGTATTGAACTGCAACATGAACTCATATTTATTATGTACTGCCTTTAGTGAGGAATCGTTTAAAAAAATATATTTATTACAATATACATATTATATAAACTGGTTTCTCAGTTTTTATTTAAATGGAAAACGTCTCTTTACGGCTTTATTTATACTCGTACGTTCGGTTCTGTTAAGCATAATTTATAGTAAATTTCTATAAAATTTAAAATAGTACAATATAACCAAATTACAATACTCATAATTATACTACCTATTCATACAATATCTTTCTGCCGACCAAATACCATGACTTAGCTGAGTCCATGGAAACTGGTATGGCAACTTAACAAATTACTCGTATTCTTAAAAATGATATATCGTATTTATACAATTTTCAAAAAATACACGTCCTTGTTAGATTTTAAAATAGTTTTTATCAATACGCATTCAAGTTATTTTGATTCAATGTGAGTGAATCACGAAAACTTAGGACAATATTAAAGCCATGGCCATGATAGACGAAACTTTTACCATTGCCAGAGACTAGAATTTTCATTAAAGCCTCCTTTACAATACCCCGAACATAAAAGAGCAATTCCTCCCAGTTGGAAAATCTCGATGCAGCCCGCATTAACGCTCTTATTTGTTCTCTTATTCGAAAAAACTTATTATTCCACTTCTCTCACCCGGGATTACATTATTTTCTTGTTTTTCTATTTATAAATGCAATGTCGGTAGACATCGTTCAATGTTTGTGGATTCGTAATTTTCTGTCAAGATTATAATTTTTTGGAATGACTTTATTGTTCAGGATGAGGGCATTGTAGCTTGTATAAATACCGGGCAGAAGACCTTACATGTGTCTTCTCGGGTGACGGGCGCAGGGCAGTGTTTATTAAAAATAATAACTACATAATGTTATTTATTTCCTTCAACACTGCACCTGTCATGTCAGACTTACCATCTTGTGAGTGAGCGTACTTAGTTGTCCCGTCCACTTAATAAAATGAAATAAAAACATGGAGAAAAATAGTGGATGATTAGACTCTCGTGTGGAGTTATGTATGTCGTTTGAAGGTCTGTATAAAAAATATGATTTTTGAGGCCGATTAATTATTTTAAAAATAATGTCTGATAATCACTTTTATAACACTGAAAATGGATAACTGAAAATGGATAACCTGTTTTAGATTTTACCAATGGTATCGTTAAAGTAACTTGCAATCAATGATATTGTTTAATCTACGCTTGATAGCTGAGATAATTATCCAATCGAAATAAACTACAATATATTAATATTAAATTTCATTTAGGGTTATATAATTACTTCTTAACAATATGGACAAAATATGTTCAGGGCTCGTTGTTTGTGCAATACAAACTTACGTAACATCGTCGCGTGTTCATGAAAAGATTACATAAATTAAAAAATAGACCTTAATAAAAACCGTTACTGCTAAAGAGCATGATAGTGTTGCCAGCGTGTACCATGTCGGAAAATCCTCCGAACCCGGGTACATAATGCTCATGTAATGAACAGTTGTAACGTAATATATGTGTCGGCGGGTCCATCAATCTCGATCAAGAACCGCATGGGGCCCGGCTTAACAACATCGAAGTCGGCTCTGATGGCGCGACAGCAGGGTTTAAGGGTAAAAATCATTTTAAAATACAAAATAAATGGAGTTGCCAATGTGTTTCTTGACAACTCAAGTATGATACAATGTTGTTTAACTATGCATTAATGACTGCAACAACTTAGGCTAGTGTGTTTGTATCACTTCCTATGATGATAACTTTTGGAGTTTTGAACTACTACGCTGGAATGCTATTTAATATTATGTTAATATTTTATAGGTAAAACAAGGGAAAACAATCAGAAAACCTTCCCTAATCTAAATAGTAACTGTCGAACATAACACGTCCATGATGTCGTTATAAAAACCACACTGCATTTGATAACTTGTGACGTAAATATATCAAATCAATGATTGATTGATTCAGTCATAAACACAGCTATAATAAAAAAAACTATCATGATACACACAAATGATTACCGGGAATATATAAGGATTTTTTTCCTAAAGGTACGAAAAAAAGATTTTATTTTTGGCATGTATTAAGTGGGCAAAACTTGATCGTAATTTCAATGTTAAGTTCTAATAGTGTGGTTGTAAGATATTCAATAAAAGAAATGGCCTATTTCAAATGAGATAACACGACATCGGCGGCGACATTTCATAACTTGAAAGGTTTATTGCAGGACTTAACGCAGGAGAAGATTATATATGATGTTGCAATAGATATTTTATTTTAATTTTTATCGCTTGATTTAGTAACTTCTACACGTGTACTCATTTTTTGAGAATATTTTTTGAGACCTCTAGGATTCAAAGGTGAAATATTCTCTCTGATATTATTGTGGCTATCATTCACTCGCATCTTAATTCAAATCCACTCCTTATTTTACTTTAAAACAAAACAAGCTAGAAAACCCCGAAACAGGTGGGTGAGTAAAACAAAAATATTATGATAATAAAAACACGGATGATGTGACACGAAGAGGCGAACATTTGGATTTAATACTTGAATAAAAGGAAAAGGCGAATAGTCTAAATTAAAAAGCAATGCCTCCGCGGGACAGAGCGAGCGGAAACAAAGAGCCGGGAATTCATCAAGCTCTTTTGAACCACAGCATTGTGGTGCTCATAGACCATCGGAAAGAAAATCTTCGGCCCAGATCGCCAGCCTTTGACGGTGGATGCAAAAAGTAATCTCTTTCCGCGGGTAAATCCCACTTCATTACTTTGTACGAGCGACTTAGTATGGGTTTCAACAGCGACTTGTTGAATGTTGCCTTTGAATAGATTACACTGGGCTAATTAAAATTATCTTTCCACTATGAATATTAATCGATGGTTAGCGGCTGCAGTGGGAAACGTTTAGTCTATTTTTGGTAGAATTAATTGATACGGCCGTTTAATTGATGTGTGTGATAATTGTTTGCTACCTCGCATCGAACAGGGTTTTAACATAAAAATTATTTCAATCGTTTTGTCATTTCCACTTATTTGAGCTCGAACTTTTTAAATAACTAGTAATCAAAACAGTTATTGTATCGTGGATTAACAATATGATTGATTTAAAATGAAGTATTTTCAATAAAAACAATGTTCTTACCTTATTAATTTTAAGGTTTAAAAATATAATTTTATTAAATTATGGGCAATAGTTACGTTAAGTGCCTAAATGAAAAGAATTTTATTAATTAATAATTTATTTTTGTCGAATAAATTAAATTAATTCACTAAATAGTCGTATATTTTAATGTCTGAACGTGGAAAATCGTCATGAACATATAATTTTAGTAAATGAAATAATTTATGAACTGACTTGTTTATTTTTATTTATTAATGTACCGATAAAAATGCTGTATGTACTAGTTAATTTATCCGTCAACTAAGCCGCAAATCATTTTGTTTGCTAATGATAAAAAAATGCTTTTGTCAAACTATTTCCATTTGCTATCATTTTTACAACTTATTCTACTAGGTGGATTAAATTTGTATTATTTGAAGCCTACAATGAACACCCACTCTTTGACACTAGTGGTACGTTTGGTTTTATCTATATTTGGCACTTCACAAGTATTACTTAATTAAATTGTAATTTGATTTAGATACAGTTGTCTTTTGCCTAAAAATGATAAGTAATTTAATATTATATTTTAACCTGATAAAGTTTTTTCTTGTTTATCTAATGTACTGAAATAGGTACGAACATCAAAATATTATGCAGCTTTTTTAATGCTATAGCAGGCAAACGAGCAAACTGCTCATTAAAAAATTACTCAGCTAGCAAGCGAACAAAATTGTTTTAACTATCTTTCAAATTCCCATATAAGAGAAACTCCCAAAGTATTAGTTTTCGTATTCCGTACGCGGCTTCATGATATCATTTGCACGATCCATATTGAAAAATCCATTTGTTCAACCTCATAATTACTTCACTGCCATCGAATACCGAAGCAGCTGGCGTCGGCTCCTCATGTATCTGCATGCTCGACCTCCCCGATCAAGATGGATGCCCCCGGTCCCGATGCGCTTTGTGAATTAGATAAACTACGGCCAATGCATCCCAATTGCGGAGGTCGTGCACCATTGGCGATTCCGCATTTTACCAGTAAAATCTGTGATCGCCCATGAATTTTACTATTTCGTTGTGCAATTCAAAATAAATAACTCCATTTGAAAACATAAAACCATTTGCGTTCGTTAAAATTTCACAGTTATTCAGTAGTTTGACTTTTATTATAGGGAAAATAGACAACGGTTGTTATTCCCGACGCTCATAGGATACTCACGTGCCTTACGAAACAGTTGAATATTTACTTTTATTACGTGATCCTATTGGAAGTGTTTGATTGTTAAACTAGAATAAAAGTAGAACGGGTTTATTTTATTTGCGCTGCATGAAAACATATAATAAATACGTATTCTGTAATGATAACAAAGATTTCATTATAGTATGAATATGCATTCAATTTGTTCGATTGTAAATAAATATAGTTTATCGTTAAAATTGAATCATGTCTGTTTTATTGTTTTCTCGTTATTATCCTTCATTCGTTGTTTATTGAACTGCTTATATAACATTCCGTATGCAATTTACTTTATACATTTCTAATTTATTTTATATTTGGATTATTTACTCGTCAGCGTGTACTTGAAACTTACCTGTTGACGACTTAATAGTTTAATTTATATTTTTCAAAATAATTTATAGATTAATATAAAACAATCTTCACACAAAAGTATCCACTGCTTTGAGTTGACAGGACTCGCACATAATTATCTTAAAACCTTTTTTTTTATAAATATCATGGTCTGAAAGTATATGAATAGTTTAAGTTTTCATAAATAAACAATTTAATCGATTTCTTATCATTTTCTCGCGATGTCTAAGTCTGGTGTTCGTACCTTGTAAATATTTTAGTTTATATATGAAGTCCCGCATCACCACTGTCAACAGAGCCAGCGAAAGTTGTGAAACTCGCGTTGGCCAATCTCGAAATTGACTTGACGCCTTAAATATTAAAGGACGCATCAAAATGTCATGGTGAGTAAAAGGCAAGGTGTAGCTTCCTGTGACGAAGCGTAATCAAATTCCTCTCGTTGATGGACCACATCAATTTAGGCGTAATGTTATGCTCTTACGACGGTCGCTTTACATCGGACGACTAAATTAATAAATAGATTTTAAAATTTTCATAAGATATAATTATGGTGATGGATTCAACACTGTGGCATACGCAGCACATACTTTTATCGCAGGTCAGATGGCTGTTGTATATTTGTATGTCTGCATATGAGGAGCACCTGTATTGGAGTAGACAATTTGCCATGTGTGGACCAATTCTGGTCAGGTATTGCGTAGGATGCCTTTTGGAGAAATGAGCTGACGACCTTTGAAGAGTACTGCAAGCGTGGGGGAAGGCAATGATCCTTATCTAACAGTGGACTGCACTAGGCAGAATCGAAATTATATTTAGGTGGGCCTGGCTGTTGCTAAACTGCAGTTACTAAAATTTTATCATGAACACGTTATTTGTATGCTGGTATGTCTGCATATGCGAAGCGTCCCTGCACCGGCCGGAAGCCGGTCTCCGCATCCGCCCGGTGCGTGACGTCACTTCCTTTGTTCCGCCCCCGGATTATGGTAATGCCTCCTCAGAAACATTTGTCTTGGCGTAATGCCCCAGCTTTTCTGGGACCATATTACTTTCCGATGCTGTTCACCTATATACTTTATCATTGTTTACGATTATAAGGCGAAGGCATAACACAGTGTTTCGTGTCTAGGAATAAGTGTTATTTGTGATGAAAGTAGAAAGAGCTAAATCTACGGTATTTCTCATTTTGATTGGCTCGAATTGGTCGGTATGATGTCATGACGCTTAACTTTTGTTGAGTTAGCTTATACCGGAGGCCGAAAACCTAGCTTCCCCTTCCCCTTCCTTTTTCATTAACTCACAACCATTATTTAAGTCGGAGTTGCGAGTGCCCATGGGCAACCGTGCTGCTTAACATCAGATGAACCACAGCTTGTTTGCCTTTCTTTAAAATAAAAAAACTACTCAGGAAACATTTTTCAACAGCCAAAGCGTCAACTGGCTTTCCTTTTATGATTTCCATTAATATCTTTTTCTCTGAAATAGTTTAGTAATTAAGCTGAATGCTTAATTACTACACTAACCCCTGGTGGTTAGTGTCAACTGTCACTATACCAATGATATCTCCCGCTTTAATTCTTAAACCACGCAGGAAAATTGTCGGTATGGAACTCAAAAGTAGATTTTGATTTCTTAATGAAAGCCGGACTACTAAGCAAATAAACGGCTGTTTTAAATTAGTTATTTTTTTAAATAATAGTGAACAAAGTTTACTTACGTTTCGCTTCATGAATAACATATCTTTAGCAAAAGTCGCTTGTAATAAACGTTGTCTGAAACCCACATTGTCAAGGATTTTTTAAAAACTAAAATACCTACTCGAAATCAATGTAGCATGGTAAAACCCCAGAATTATCTAAACAGCCAACTTATAGCAAATTATCATGAACACAAAATAGATGTTAGGAATTCTTCATTATTCAAATTTAATATAGTTTGAAAGCAATTCGGGCTGGAAATATATTAATATAGCACAACCAGTCTGCATTCCATCCTGCAGTAGCCAGGCATTATTCGTCTTACATTAGGCAATGGGGCAGCAGCCGGAAACAAGTTAATGGAAACCCGGCTTCCTCACTAAATAATAAACGCATTTCAAAGAAGTCTCACCAAGTACCCCTACACAGAATTAGGCACACATATTGTGTACTAAGCAAAATTTAATCTCGAATAGGTTATTGGTTTTTTAAATTCACAATATATACAATCAAAACGGACTTAAAAAAAAATACGGATGGTCGCGTATAGGTAATATTCTTACCTGATCATTTTGGTTGTGTGTATTTTGCATTTTAACGAAAATGCTATCAAAATATTTTGTAGTATCAGTTACAGTTACATAATAAATATAAGTAGTTATAATAATATCCACACAATTTCATTAACATAACGTCATGTAGCCCAAAAATTATCACTGTGTAGCCAATTATTATATTATGATCTTGTATAGTAAAAAAATAACTATAAAATTATTATAAGACTTGAGAAAAGATTAGTACAAATTTATTTAATATTCCTTGTTAAGTAGGTCGTCAAACGAAGAATTTCCACATTTTCATCCGAAGAATTTAAATATTTATTTAGCCATTAAATATTAGTAAAAAGGATGCAACATGCATCAGTAGCAACGCCACAATGGTGCAAGATGGATGGAAATATGCTGAACGTTATGGAAATGAATTCATGAATGAATGTATTTGGGTTTCTAACATTTTAAGAGAGGCTAATTCTGAAGAAAGTGCGGCTGCATATAAAAAATGTTCTTTTGCTGCACTCTCACGTTGAAAAGAGGAAAATTTTATATTCTAATTGGAAGTTCGTACCAGTTTCTGGTTAATATGACTCGAATCCCGAAACCAGTCGAGTCGTGATAGGTTTTCTAAAAAGCAGGATCACGGTTAATTGACTCCAATACCGCTGATGGCAGATGTTTGAGCGATGAATCGAAATTGATTTCTAGCTGTAAGTAAAAGATATGATATTCACTATTACGGAAAACCCAGGCTTTTAGCTTTCCTGCAATAGGTATATATATATATAGATATATATATATATATATAATAATATATACACACAAACATTTCACAAATTGGTGTAATAACAAACGTTTTTAATTACAAAAGGTTTCGATATAAGGACAATGGGAAATCTAGCTGGAAGTATAACAACCAGTCGTTATTTTAAAGCTAAATTGTAACAATAATTCCAAAATACAAGTTGAACCTTTTTACAATACTACATTTCTTCAATCCCTTAAAGATTTCCTCGTTAAAAAATCAACGATGAATTGGAAACGCAATTGATGCTTCAGAATTGTTAAGGAAAGAAAAATGAGTTCCACAGAAAGGGGGGGTTAATCAAAAGCGTTTCAGTGAACAAGCCCACTTATCTACTAAGTACATCTTAAGGGCTACAAGGGTTTAACCAAGTATGACGCTTTATCATTACATTAGCCATATGACGTTTCTTGCTGAATTTACGATTTCTTCAATCTGTTCATTTCATTTATTCATAAACAGTAACAGAAAATATATTTTTATAGTTAATTTACAATTCAAATAACGGTTCGTTATTAACTTAACTATGTACAAATATTCACTGCAACAATGAATTTAATTAAACAGTAATAGTTCTGGTGGAAAGGTAAAATATATGCTACTGACTTTAAAAAAACCTTTATTCTCAACATACCATTTATAAACAGTTTTGTTAAGTACACAATGTTTACCTGCACACCACGAAAGCCGTTATGACCATAGTTAATTGTACGTGCAAACATTAATATATTGTGTATGAGCCGCTTGATATTCATTGTCCACGCAATCGGCACGCATGCCGTTATCCAATTGGATAGTAATTGCATCGTAGAATAATTGCCACTAAACCATGCCCACACTAGAGCCGTCCACTTGCAGTGCAATTAGGCGCTACTAAAATAAATTATGGAGCCAAACAAGGGCTTTTTACCTCGATTCACGATTAAAAAATTAGATTGCACAGGTAAAATATTGTATGAAATATGAAAGCTTAAATAAAAAAAGCTGTAGAAAAGCAAACTTCAAATTAAAATATATATGAATAATATAAACATGATTAGAATTAAGGATCTGGCTATCGAGATTAAGAGCGTCGGTGGCTCCTTGGTGTGGACTGTTGCCTTCCGATCTGGAGGGAACAAGTTCAAATCCTGCCACGTACTAATGAGTTTCCGAATTTTATAAATTATATGTACGTTTATCTGACTCTCGTACGGTAAAGGAAAACATGGTGAGGAAACTTGAGCACGTCTGTGCCCTTGGTGGGGACGTATAATGAGCTGATGGTGATGATGATAACTGGATTGCGGAAGGTAGCTGGAAGAGGTTGGATGAGAAAAGCTCAGACCCATCCACGACCACCGCTTTTCACAGCCAACCTCTAATTCGGGGTAGAATAGGGAGACTAACGTCTAGCAGTAACTGTATTATGTGAGTAGAAATTTTTTCTAAAGGAAGTGAATTATAAAACATATTGTAACGTTTCAGTTGAATCAAATTGTAGTCTTCATTTGGCACAGGCCAAACATTCCAGAAACATTTTCGTGCCTGCATCAGTAAGCGAGACACAATAGCTGAGACTAATAAATCCTTATTTAGTCTTTTGATCTTATTTCGGTCACCGATAGTGCAGCGGCGCGATGTGTACCTAATCGGTTTCGCGTTGTCCGATTTCATCAACATTTCTATGCAACGTTTTTCCGTACACCCAGCAAAATAAACACGATGCAGTGTGTGATCGGCCTTAATTTATTTCCGATACGTGAGCCTCTATATTTGTCATATGGAATTGGGAAAATCCAATTGTGTCAGCGGACGACTAGTGAAGGTAAATAAATAACTGATTAACTTTAGACAAGTGTTGCAAGTTGGTTTTAATAAATAAATTTGAGAGTATTTGACGAAGTAGTTGGAGTGCTTTACTAAGAATTTATAAGCAGTAGCTCGAGTGCTGTAGCTTGATTATGTTTCTTAGAATGTTCGACCTCTCTAAGAAAATAGAGATTACCAACAATGAAGCTTGTTTATTATTTTATTTTTACAGCTATTACTACCTATAATGAATATAACAAATAGCTAGAGCCAATAACGCTACAGTTACCGATATATTTAACTAAATGCACCCAGTTAAACAATGAAATACGTAGTTAAATACCCTTTATCAAAATATTTAAATATCAAGCAATTGGATGGTATTACAAATTTTACAACACTTAAGAATTTCATTACATATTTCACTATATTTTAAAGTCTCTTCACAATGACAATAACGTTGTGTTATCTTTGGTATAAAATAAAGTTCTAAAGAGATTGATGCCGCAAGAATGTTCTCCATGATTTCCATTATCAATTTATGTAGAACTGAAAAATATATTATTTTATTGAATTAAATCCCAGCATATAAAATGGCTACCGAGAAAAGAAAACACCCTAAGTTCTAAGAAAATTGACAACTCAGCATAGTTTCTATGAAACTAACAAAGATTTAAGTTGTTTTTTTGTAGTAAGAATACCACTTAAAAACATTTTTTTATGTTTAAGTTTACCTAAACTTTAGCGTGATTTCTTTGTTTCATTAATTTCCATTCATTAATTTAACTAGCCAAATCGAAAATTAGCATTCGTCCAAATATAAAAAATCTATATGTACCAAATTGCTTTTTTAATTCAACATCGCCAAATTGCCGTCTGCATTCCCCTCCCTATTCGTTTGTATAAAAAATAGCGTGTACCGAGAAATGGGTAGCACCCAAGTTTGCAGTCGAATCGCCAGGTAAACTGTTATTGTAGTAATAATGGTGTTCGCCGAATCCGACTGTACCATACGCTGCAATTATTGGCCGTTAGGTGGCGCCGGCCGTCGGCGTTCCCTGGTACAGTAAGCTACGTTTGCAGCACCATGGTGCTATTAAATGTTTTTGAACTTTCAACTGAAACCTTTTTTCAGAAACACAGCCAGGTTTCTAAAAGTCTGCCTGTCTAATAACTAAAGTTCTGCTAAGCTCGCTTCAAAGTTAATTTTGTTTTTTCTTATTAACTTGGTTTTAATTGAAAATTCAGCTTTGTGGATTTCTGTTTTATAGTTATTGAATTATGAAGGCAAGCAGTGCTATGACCTGCGCAATGCCTTGCGTGCTTCTAAGTAACATCATCATAATATGGATTTTACATATTCGTCAACTATCTGCATTATTACGGGTGTAGGTTTTCAAAATTATTACTCACCATCTTTTCCCATGGATAGCAGCGCCAGCTTCTGAATCTCAACGACTTGCTGACCTCGTTAGACACTTTAGTAGAGATTGATTCCGTGTATGAAGCCGTGGTATCAGTCCAGTCAAGCTGACCTATACGTGAAATACTTCAAAACAATATGACACCTATTCTTCAACTAGACTAAGGCACAAACTGTTTAGCCGATATAGGTAAGATACTCCAATAATTTTATGCGTTTACTAGGTCGCCCAGGTAGGAACGACTGCAGTGCCAAATATCGTCCCGTAAAGTTGGAGTGCTTTGCACTTTTGTGTCTCGAGATGAGGGCACTGTTGCTAGTAAAATAACCAGGTATAAGAAACCTCACTTCTGTCGTTTTGGGTGACGAGCGCAGGGCAATGTTGGCGGATGAAAATGATTACTTGTTGATATTGATTTCCTTCAACACTGCATCTGTCATGGTCAGGCGTATCACTTACCACCAGGTGAGTGCACTGACCATTTCGTTCACTTACGACATACAAAAATATGTCTCATGCTGCTTTGCAATTTGCAATAGCAGTGGCAATGCATACGTGTGTATCTTGCAACTACAGCTGCATTATTAACTTTCGATACGTGGCTTGCTTTATATAAATGTTAGTCAGGTTCTATAATATGGATGATACAAGTACTTTTGCACTAATACAAAGTAGTAGTTCATGTACGAGTATATTTATAAAAATGTCTTTTGACCAACAGGGCCTAAATTTGCCTCATTTACTTCACATTACGACACCATGACGACATATTCCAATCCATCATAATAAATATTGAACCAAAACGAATAGATGTTCCTACAATTAAAATTTACGTCTGTTAATCAACCATTTAACTTTTTCAAACTGTGCTTACTAGACAAAATGATGATGCAAAAAGGATTGTCCCGAAACAAACGAGGTTGGTTTGTTCCCGAACCAATTAAACTTTTAGGAAATGTTTTTAACAAAACTTCAATAGCTAGATACTTTGTAGTGTGTTTCTGTGTAAGTATGAAATCAATTGTAAAAGTACATTTATTTTCGATATTTAGTACAAGTTGCCTAAACGTTTTGCTTGAAGTAACATGTATTAAACTGCTTCTTAAAAAAAAGAGATCAACTTTTTTATTTATATTTTCATGTAGCCTGCAATAGGGATGAAGACAATTTTTTTTTCTGTTATTATATCGATGGACCGCATAATAATAGAAACATTAGTAAAAAAATTACTCCGCTAACATAAAAACTCACAGAGATTTTCTAATTCTAAAAACACATTAATGGACTTCCCCAAAAACGCTTCATACAAATGGCTACCTAGTTATGACGTCACGCATCAGTAATTAGTACGCATAGTTTATGAATTTTGTACTACAACTATATTAAATGTTGCGTTTACTAAAACGGTTTCATAGCAAAGTTGCTTTAATTTATATGTTATCCTTTTGTTAACAAACTTTTGACAATTAATGTACTTTAAAAATGGACTTGCCCATCTAACTTTGAAGACTAATAAAATTCATAAAACATGAGTTTTCGAGCTGAGAGTAAGCACATCGTTATATTTAACCCAGATTTGTAATAATATGAAATAGTTCTTACGATTTCAGGACCCAGTCATCATGCCTATTGTCATAATTGACAGAAGTACATCCAATTTTTTTTTACTGAACTCTATTTCTTAATATGCATGCAATATTATTTCTAAATGCCCGCATTGCCTTGCAACAATGTAAGTAGTTACAAAAACTTGGACTCTTCAAAAACTACTTTTATTTTTAGTAAAGCACAAAACATGGGAGTTGGAAAGCAGTTAGTGCACGCCATGAAATGCCTACGGAGTGATAAATTATAATATTAAGTTGATTTTGGCAAACGACGTTATGACCACAATTCTTTATTTAAATTGTCACAGTTATTAATGACGTTCATTTATTTTGACACTAACGGCTCTCTTTTGAAACTAGCATCATTAAAGGAGTGCTTTCATTGTTTTAGTACAAGGCTAAGGTTGAAGTCCACAAACTAAATAGAAATAAATGACTGTCACGCGTTAATATAAAATATTAACTTAATATTGTAGTGTGTATAGACCGCCTCTCTCACACATCGGCATAAGTTAGTATTTTAGTAGCTGTAAGTTATTTATCAAGAGATTAATAATTAATTTAACTTCGATGTGTCCATTTAGTTACCCATTCCATCAAATACTCAATACCAAGGGGTACGATAAAAGTATGATTAATAACAGAAAGTTATTTTTAAACATTTAATTATATAAGAACAGTTAAAAAATAAATAAAATACAAGTAGTTTCTTATGATATTCACAATAATATTAAAATTCTTATTAAAGGATTATAAAGAAGAAACAATTAATTGAATGTTTTCATTAAATTAAAGACGAAACATTTGATAGTAAAGCATTGGAAAGCTATACCATCCCCGCATATTATTTATTGGCTGTCATACTTTTTTAATTAATAATAAATTTTTAAACGAAGGTTATTTACTAAAATGCCAAATGCCCGTCCAAGACACTATTATTGTATTAATTTATGGTTTTCATGAGCATCAGCCGTCCCACAAACTTAATCAGCACTAAGCTTAAAACATTTTTTTAATTCAACCCTTCGCTTTAAATCATAAACGCTTCAAATGAATACACCCCTAAATCATCTAAAGCTACACTGTGCAATATTAACCAGCAATGTTTCTGATGCGTACGACCCATTAAAAGCCTATATAAGCAAATAAAACTCACATACTAGGCATAAACTTGCGATCGTAAAATCCACTGCACTCACTTTGTGGGGTGCTATAAATTTATTTAAAAGCTTTGACAAACTACACTACACTGTTACTTATAATACAAGACTCAGAGATAACCTCTCAAAACAGATATATAACAATCTAAATATCCTATTAGATGTTTGTTCTCAAAAATAAATCATCAATAATTGTATCAATAAATCATCAATAATTGTAGAGCGTCGGTGGCTCAATGGTGTGGACTGTCGCCTTCCTACCGGGAGGGCTGAGGTTCAAATCCCGACACGTAACAATATATTTTCGCATTTTCGAAAAATATATGTACGTTATCCGACGCTCTTACGGTGAAGGAAAACATCGTGAGGAAACCTTCATGCACGCCTGCGAAGAGATTCGAAGGTTGTGTGTGAAGTCGTCCAATCCGCACTGGGCCCGCGTGGACGACTAAGGCCTAATCACCCTATACGGGTAGGCTCGTGCCCCTCGGTGGGGACGTTTAATGAGCTGATGATGATGAATTGTACAAGTATAGAGTATAGAGACAAACTACACAATTATTTATAAAACGCAAATTGTATTATTTCTGCAACCATATTATAATTTATGTTACCCATTAGCGGCTACGCCATTATCAAAATGTGTGTTTATTTAATTAATTAGTGCAACCAACATATAAGTGTCAGATTTTCCAATCTTGAAATGTAAAACGACAAATTGATATCTATACTATTATTAACAATTGTTATAATTAAAATGTCTAGAAATGCTAACGTTAGACGCGAAGACTAAGGAAATAGTTAAAAATATAACAAGATATAGTGTTTTACATATTTATTCTAAATGCGACAAGCTTCATGGAAGATACCTAAATATAGTTAGGAGTAGTTGTACTGTGTTCCAATATTCTGAAATTTTGTAATCGCATTCGCATATCGTATTTCACATATGAACAATTTAGCATACCATATGATCGATAAACTAATCCTCTTATTCGGCATCCATTGCATCCTATACGAATATCAAGTTGATAAAATGTTCCAATGAGATGAACAGAGGATTGACGTATGGAAATTATTGTAAATGTTTTGATTAGATTTTTTTTTATCAAAGCATGTTGTTTTTTTTACATTACTTGTCTTTGCCAAAAAAATATTCAGACTTCAATTCATATTCCTAATATTTGTGCCAATGAAAATTTTATATTACAGAACATCGTTTGATAAAGAATGGTGTAAATGCGTAATATTGTGATTATCAATGAACTATGTCTGAAAGATGATTGAATATAAAACACAAAAGGTATTATTACGCTAAAAGATAATAATCTGCTACATACAATTGTATGGTTACATAAGTTGATACTTTCCTTTAACATGAATCCATCCCACTGTAATACAATATATCTTGTTCTGAGAAACTCATAGATCCAAATATAAAGACAGTAACCATAATCTTAGTTTCCTTGTCAACACGGTTCACACAGAGTTCATTTCGAAATATTTGTATAAGGGTTTTTTTAAACTAATTAGTTAGCAAAACAATAGCAAAAAGATTGAATGCAACTCAATTATTAGCTAATATAAATAATAATTAACACAGCATATTTTATCTTGCTTTGCTCGCAACTCGCAAAACATACTATCTGAGTAAATATATAAACATACCTACGAACAAAATCGCGGATCGACGACAATTTGAAGTAAAACATCCAAACACTTTCACTTTAAACTATGAGTATCGTAGTCCACATTCAACATACCGCTTTCCTCATCCAGCCTCCATCTTTGTCCGTCCATCAGGCCGTAAAGCAAAAACAAATAGTCATTTTATGCATACATTATTGTTAGTAGCAAAGCTTTCAGTTAAAATTGTGTAAGTGTTTTTTTATTAATATGGAAATCTTTTTTTAAACATTAATGAGCAGAAGGCAATCTAGTCATTTCCTTCGCTAATCTGTTTATCGAATCATCTCACCAATAGTCGCAATTGTACAAAATGTATGCTATGTTAATAATAGGCATGATGACTGGGTCCTGAAATCGTAAGAACTATTTCATATTATTACAATCTGGGTTAAATATAACGATATGCTTATTCTCAGCTCGAAAACTCATGTTTTATGAATTTTATTACTCTTCAAAGTTAGATGGGCAAGTCCATTTTTAAAGTACATTAATTGTCAAAAATTTGTTAACAAAAGGATAACACATACAATTCAAAGCAACTTTTGCTATGAAACCATTTTAGTAAACGCAACATTTAATATAGTTGTAGTACAAAATTCACAAACTATGCGTACTAATTACTGATGCGTGACGTCATAACTAGGTAGCCATTTGTATGAAGCGTTTTTGGGAAAGTCCATTAATGTGTCTTTAGAATTGGAAAATCTCTGTGAGTTTTAATGTTAACGGAGTAATTTTTTTACCAATGTTTCTATTATATGCGTCCATCGATATAATAACAGAAAAAAATTGTCATCATCCCTATTCAAATAGCATAACATAACATCCATAGTATGAATCGAGTCCTAATACGATAAATATTAATCAGGCTTAAAGTTCAGCTACCAACTGTCATAATAGTAATAATATATCTTTTTTCACAACACTAAAAAAAATATTGGGATTAGAATTGATGTTAACGACAAAAAGTTACATCGTTAAATATTTTTGGGTACTTTTTTTCCAAGGTAAAATACATACTTAATACGAACGTACTGGCGCAAGATGGGCTTTGAATAGCCGGACTCGAGTACTTCAAGTACTTTGCGGAAAATCATCAAAACCTATGGTTTTCATTTAAGAGGCCACGACTAGATAACGGCCGCGTTTAGATAATGAAATGCAAATGTAAAACCTTTGATGAAAAAATATTTATTTATGTTAGAAATGTACAGGACGGTCAGGACGCTCACCTCATGGTAAGTGATACGCCTCACTATGACAGAGCGGCATTAAAAGAGACAAACAAGTGATAGACAGTTATTATTCTCTATGAATACTACACTGCGCCCGTCACCGAGACAATCTATGTTAGGTCACTTATACTTGATAATTTTACTACCTACAGTGCCCACATCCCGAAACACGAATTTATAACACTCCTGTTTCACGAGACGATATCTGGCACTGCGGTGGTACCTACATAGACGACTCAGTATTGAGTCTACCACCTAGTAAATATGGTTGCGATAGGTACGTCTGTTTATGGAACTATAACCAATATCCCCTTAACTATACTATACTATTTATGTGTTCTATAGTGGGATATATGCTCATTGATTAAATTTATGTAACGAGATTACTGAAAATGTTTTACAAACATTTTCAGTAATCTCGTTCGACACAAGGCATCTAAGTTTGTTAGTACATATAAGGCTACATTATTACCGCGCATTATATAACAAAAATATTAAAAAATACAACAAAAGCATGTTCCATAGTGCATGAAACAGTAAAGTAAGTTAAAAATGGAAAAAATATGACGTCGCTTGGCGAGTTGCCTGCCACTTCGCGTTGTCCTTAGCCCCTTAAATTGTAGATTTGCATCTTGTGCCACTTCTTTCTCTCACTTAAACAAGTTGACACTCTGTAAATACATTCACCAGTGGTGGGTTGAATTAACTATAGTTGGAAATCGATTGCAGTTTAATATTGAGCCCTTGACACTGTCCACTGAAATAATAATATTATGAAAGTTTTTTTCGGAAACGCCGACAACGCATTTATTTGCTCTTTGGTATTGAAAGTTTTGATGGGTGACAGTGTCCTTTACCATAAAATGAGCCGTCACGTCTGTTCATTTGTTCACTTCCTCATATAAATATGACTCATGTAAATGCTAAGAAAATGTACGTTCGTGTAATGAAAATTGCATATCATTAAGCACGTCATCGAATGATATAAACAAGATGGGTTTAATGAAAGTATTACAGAAAAAAAGCAGCAGACGTTGACAAAAACAACAAATTGTCAGTTTCCGCGAACAATTTAAAGTTACAGCCCCTTGCTTAAGATGCATTGGCTCATTCCAAACATAGGATTTAAGGTCTAGAGAGGCCGGCGACGGGACAAATGTGGCAATTCGTAGGCGAGCCGTCCCGCAACAGGCATTAGCACTAAATGACATCCACGAAAAATCTTCGCGACACCGAGATAAGAAATGGCGGAATAAAAAAGATTTCGACGCCTTCACGCGCCCTTATTTTGGCTATTATGCTGTTAGAGGCTAGCCTTGATCCATCGTTGACTTTTCGATAGTTTATGTTTAGAATTTGTAGAATGTGTGAAAGGTAAATAAAACAGACGTATAATAATAAACAATTAAGCACCATTGTAAGAATAGTTTACGCAGCACATATTTGAAAAATATTTAACGTTATATGAAATTTAGATTTTATATTGTGTAAGTATATGTATAAATAGGTTTTAACGATTGTTGAGGCTTCATAGTAGTAGCGAGTAATGGCATCTGGCGCATTAGGAAAACCTAATATGCCTATTCATCAGTGGACGATGATCCATCTAAGGTAGAGGGAATGTGCTTTCAAACGCTAACAATATTAGTCCGACGACTTGAAAATAGTGGCTGGTGGAAACTGGAAAGGGGAGGAAAGAGACGTTCAGCAGTTGATTACGATACGTTGAACAGATAAAAACCTACTGAGTAAAAAAACTTGTTCAAATTGTTATTGAGTCAGTCAGTTTGGAATTTGATTGTGACTCCAGTCGTAAAACTATCAATTTTTAGCGTTTCAAGACAATGTCTGGCGCCACCCTACACAGCCTACAGACAGTTTTCTAGGAAAACGACAATCTGTATTTTGAATTTATACACATTCAGCCAACCGTTTACGATGACTAACAAGATTGAAGCAATGTTCCTAATTCTAGGACCTAGGTTTTCTTGTATGAGTTAGTCTATCTGGAGATAGAATGAAGACTTATTTACTAGATATACACATACTACATAATTTATATAAGTTACTACATAATTTATATAAATTGGTTAATGTCTGTAATAGAGATCACAAATATTACGACAGAAAATTTGTAACTTGAACATAGAATACACATTATGTCATGGGACTGAATGGTGACGTAGATGTCATTTCGCATTTACAAATTAATAAAAAAAAACTCAGTATTGCGTACTTATTTTCGGGTTGAGTGTTATTATTTTCGCTGTAAGCCGCAGATAGCCTTTACAGCTTTACCGGACAGGTACGAAAAAGCATATTAAGTAATATCGTGATCTTAAAAAAAATTAAAAGGCCTTAACGTAAGCATGGGCGCTGGTCCTGATGCCATCCCGGCAATATTTATTTATAGGTGTGCAGAGTGTTTAGTTGAACCGCTTTTTGAAATCTACAATAAATCACTGGCAGATGGAATATTTCCATCACTTTGGAAAATAGCAAAAATTGTGCCCATTTTTAAGTCAGGTGACGAAAGCCTTGTCATTAATTATCGACCAATCTCAATTTTGTCCTGTTTTGCAAAAGTTTTTGAATCCCTTATCTCCCCGAGCATACAACGCTATTTTAAACTTTTTCTTAGTAACCATCAACACGGCTTTACGCAGCATAGATCTACAAATACTAACTTAGTAGACTTTTCGGAAATACTGTTTGCTGCTCTTGATGCCAATAAACAAGTTGATGTAATATATACAGATCTAAGTAAAGCCTTCGATCGCGTTTGTCACAGGATGCTGCTGCAGAAGCTTGAAGCTTACGGTTTCAGTAATCTTTGATAGATTGGGTAGGGTCATACTTAGACAAACGATCTTTTTTATAGTTGTCAATGGATTCCAGTCGCAACCTAGATTCATTACCTCGGGGTGCCTCAAGGATCCCATCTTGGGCCGATTATTTTTAATATATTCGTGAATGATCTACCAGACTGTCTTGTGTTTTCTAATCCCTTTATGTACGCCGATGACCTAAAATTCGGTAGAGTTATTGAAACCTATGAAGATACACTTCTGCTTCAATCTGATTTAAACAAAATAATTGAATGGTGTAACAATAATGAAATGGCCCTTAATTCTAGTAAGTGTTATGTTGTAAAATTCTGTAGAAACATAGTGTGATTAATTCCGATTATCATATAGTAACACAAGGCTCCAAGAGAAGAGGAAATCCGTGATTTGGGTGTTGTTTTGACAGGAAACTTACATTTCATTCGCACATGCTTGGTATCACTAGTCGGGCTTCTAGGATGTTGGGATTTGTGCTACGAAATGTTAAGGGTTTTAAAAATTACAAAACCAAGGTACTACTTTTTAACAGCCACGTTCGTAGTATGTTGGAATACTGTAGTGTCGTCTGGAGGCCGCATTACGCTACCCATTCTTTGCGTTTGGAGCGGATTCAAAACGATTCATGTGGCATCTCATGCGCTGCTCTGGTATCCCGAAAAAGGAACTTCCCTCTTATGATAAGCGCCTGACTCATTTCAATATGATGACTTTATTTAATCGAAGAAAATATTTGGATCTGTGTTTTATTATGAAAATTCTTAACAACAAAATAGATTGTCCACAACTACTGGCTAGGATTATGTTTCGTGTACCGACAAGAATTCCTCGTACCTCCATGACGCCTCTCAATGCGCCATTTCGGAAAACTGTTTTCGGCTCTAACTCCCCAATAGCTAGAATGTCTAAGCTGGTTAATGAATATAGTGACATAATGGATATTCACTATGACTCACCAAAGAAATTTTGTAGCATGATGTTGGACAACCATCACTAAGTAACTTCCCTTCACTGGAAACTTTATTTATTAAGCGTACCATTTTTTTTAAGTAAATAAAGTATTATACGAAGATTAAAATGCATGCGGTGTTTGCCTTTAAATGTTTGTGGCAATTAGTTTTTAAGGTTATCATGTATTTTATTTTAAGTAATATTGTACACAAACGTTGGTGAACCATACATAAATAAATAAATCGTTGCCGTAGCTTGAACTTGTTTCTGAGTATGTAACTTACTAACTTATTTACATTCATATAATTTTAATTATGTTTTTTGACGTCCGAATTCACGATACAATTCACCTTAGCACGGTCAATCGCTGCATTGCTGGTAAATTGTTCAAAGTCCAATTAGCCGACGTCATTATCGGAATGTAGTCTTTATGCAGCAACTCGATGATTAATTAAAGCAACAAAATGTCAATGAACACGATCCGTTGAATGTTCACTGTTGCGATTACCAATTTATGAGCGTGACATTCAAATTGTGGAATTGGCAACCGGGCCGGAAAAACTAGCGACGACGATAGTTTGTGTGGGTTGGGGAGGGGGGTTATGGTTTGTATATGTGTGGAACCCTTAAACATATACACACATATGTGCCGTTTATGAAACATAATTAAAAGGCCAACTCTAAATAGCTTGAATATTTGTAAAACATTTAACTGAGAGGTGTTTACGTCCTGAAACCGCGACGTAATCTCATCTATTTAAACCAAAGTGTCAAGAATGGTGGTTCATATTTATAAGCAAAAAAAAAACGAACTATTAAATTTATGTTTATGCCAACAATAATTACATTACGCAAAGTGTAAAAACAACTGTAGGTACTCTTATTTCCATGGAGATACTTTTGATATTAACGCGCAACGTTGTGCACTTAAATGAAAATAAGAAGCCCCTCATACATTCATTAAATTTAAATAATTCATGAATGAAATGCAGCATCGAACTTGAAAATATGAATAAAAGAAATATTGTTAATAATTATACCTATTACTCGGTAAAAAAACACAAATGCAATGAAAAACATTGAGTTTATATAAGATTCAAATGCCATGCATAAGCATACCATACAAATAATTGTATGGTTGGGTACACAGATTTCCCAACACAGGAGATGGGCAAGCCGCGTTTAAAGTGCGACATATGTAAGCTCAACGAGCATACCACTGGCTGCCAGTTTACGCTCTGTGAGACGAGGTTCAAGACGCACGAATATTAGAAGAATTACCGTTTTTTCCAAAATGTCATCTGTGCAATGTAAAATGCTATCATCGCAATGAATCAGTTAATTACCAAGAAATATAATAACTTCACAGGTAAGAACCGAGAAAGAAATTGCAACACTGGGACTGCCTACAAACTTGGGCGGCTTGTTCCATCTTATTGTATATTGGATGTCTGTGGTTGGGTAAAACTTTAAGAGCAAACTATTCCATTGTTACGCTTAATACTAAGAGCTAATTATTACGGAACGAGTACCTATCTAACATGTATTATTTACGTAAATAGAACAACTGGGCCTTTACATCGGAGCTCTAGAACCATATTCCTAACGCGCATTGTTGGATAATGGTTAAAGGTCTCCAAGCCCTTATTCCGTCTACAATACCCTTTCTCGATATAGTCTAGCTTTGTGTTCACAACCCATAAGCCAATAATGTAGTATGACGATGCAATGTAACGCACCGATGCGCGTCATGATAGCAATTGTTCGTGTGGCTTTCTGGAAACTACGAACGCTGACCGTCAATTTATATCGGCACAACAGGCTGTATAATTTAATTTCATTCCCATCCTACCTGATAAGTCGTACATTTTAGTAGATGCTTAACTGGTATTGCCCATCGAACGCATTTGCCACCACGCCATTTCCACATCTTGGGTGTCCATAATGTTTGCTTTTTCCTACTTTGAAAGTACTTCTTGAACGCTAAAGATTTTAAGAGAGCAAAGAGGGTCTTTATTTGCTTATTTTAAAATGCTCCAATTTCATATTTAATGTTTCTTTATAGTCTTTTTTTGCATTATTGGTATTTTACTATTTAGATAATGCCATTTTCGTTTCCCAATCACATGCCAAGGACTAATTATTGAATATACATTATTGGTAGTAATTCTAAATTGGTATGCTGATACTTATGTGACATTCGTTTGACCATTGTATTAATAGTTTATATAACTGTAGAGACACAATAAAGATAGAATTAATGAAAAGTCTTAAAAATAGCGGAATCAGAGTCCAGAAATCAGTTATAATCTTACAGTTCTTATAGTTTTTTTTCTAACTGCCTACTGCTGTTGGCCACAGATGGCCTTTAGAGCTTCACCGGGCAATTGGCGAGCGCAGATGACTCTCAGCCTTAAATTCTTTTAGGTGAAATACGGTATAAAACAGATTTAATTTTCGACAAAATCAATGGTAAAAACAAATGCCTACTCTGGAAATTCCCAATCGATCGCCTAAAGGCTGACGCTACCGATATCAAATTTTACGAGTCACGGCACATCGTCAGTACCTTGAATTTGCCATCAAGAGCCGTGGCCTGCTTCCACATCCATGACCGGCAGCAATTAGGAAACCACCGCCGGTGCAAGTAGCGCGGATATAAAACTTTATGTACGCATATAAATTTGGATGTCGAGACATGTTTTATTGTGCGATCGTAAAATTTGGGGTCGGAAAAGACCGACATATTATTAAATACGAACAAGGTCGTAAAGTTGAATGCAGCGTCTTCGTGGCATCGATAACATCATCGAACTATTTCTGATGTTCAATGTTGGTTGTCGGTCGCTTTATTAGTTCTGATTGCCAACATTGACGTAAACAGATGGTAGACGATAATCGAATAGAGACTTTGCTAAGAGCGCAATACTTTTAACGACTCGCCTGGCTTGATGGTTGAGATTTAAGCTTTGTCGCCAAAGATTTTAGATTCCATCCTCATGCAGCAAACATTTGGGTGCGTGAACATGTCTGCATTCGTTTAGGACATAGCAAAAAAATTTAAAAAAAGTTGTACTCATAATAAGAACTTGTTTAAATTGGAGTCAAATGTTTCCTATATTAATCTTTTCTCCAGCCTTAACAAACAAATATATACCTTCTAGAGTATTAATAAATACATTCTGATTATTATATTAAGAGGAAAGATTATGTGTAGTAGATAATGAGTGTTATGTTAAAAATATATATAATGAATGAACACACGATGCAAAATAATTATATTCTGACAGTATATTTTTAATTCCAGTGTCGAGATATTTATAACTATGATTGTACAGTTATACCTAAATACTTAAGAATACATACTACGTTTGTACTTATAAATGGATCGTTTCAAATATTCCAAATCGCCTCAGGGTAAGCCCGGGTTTCCCGGTGACGCACGTTGGGAATTCCAGCATTACCTATCTCTCCGCTTGTTTACAGCAGTAATAAATTTAATAAAGGGGAAACGTATGACGTCTCATGTCACAGGCGAAAAACTAACAGTAGTGAGTACAGTTCTCATAAAACAGTATTACTAAAATGATACGTCAGCATTATTGTACCAGAAAAGACGAAGTTATATTATTAAAATATATTTTAAGAGATGACGGTAAGCCCCCTGATCTACTTAATTTACTAGAATGTAATATTTTCTATGTACCTATTTATAGACTTCAACAGTTTTATTTAAAATTAAATATATTTAAAGGAAATTATAATTATTTATATCTACTGACATATACACAGCGCCATCTAGTGCCAAACGAAGCATTTAACCTGTAATATGGGCACTAAAAACGGATAAACATACTTATACACATTTTTTTGTAAATGCATACATATAATACACAGAAAAACCCCTATTCATTGTACTTATTTATACGGAATGATATAGCCTATCCCAAAACTTATTTAATCACGGACATAAATCATCTTAGATTTTGATACAGATGTGCAAATGCCTTTATTTAATTAAAATTATTAAATGATCAGAATGATTGTTGAGATGTTGGCTCTTACGCCAAGGGTTCCCGATTCGATCCCCGGGCAGTACAAACATTTTTGAATATGAACATGTCCGTTTGTATTGGTCTGGGTGATTTAAATATACAAAAAAATATATAAGAATGTTTATTAAATAATTTTATAGATAGAAACGGTTAGACGAATACAAACATACAGCTCAGGAGAAAATGTATTACTGTTCTGTACCTTCTGTCCAGGAATCGAACCAGGATCCCGCTTTATAGCCTACTTCTCAACTATTATACGAAATGAGTCATCGTTATTAATTTCAAGCATATTAATGTAAATTATTTAGAACATAAAGCAATATCATCCCAGCTATCAGTGTCCAGAGTCCACGACTTAATCATTTAGTCGTCATATAAAAGTACAAGAAGATAGACATTAATTCGCTCTTGCCAAACATACCATACAACTAGTTGTTTCCACCAGAACAAAATCGTATCATCATACAGTAGTAAATATGGCTGAAAACGTCTACAGGTAGTTGGCCCGCTTCCAGTTACCTGAAAAGAGTTATGTGACCTCTTTTAATTCTTGGAAAGCTGACAAAGTACCTAATTAGTGTTATGAAAACTAATTATTGCATTTATAAAGTTTTTAAGAATTTTGTTTATTTCTAGAATATTCTGATCACAATTTGTATTTTACAATTATGAAATATAAAAACTGTGTCAGCTTTAAAATAACAACATGAAATAATTTATTAGTACATTCGTTACTACTCAATTAATACGAGCCAGTAATCAATTGTAAAATGCCCGGCAAGCATTTAGTAAAAGTTACTGTTAGGAGTTTAAAATATAGATTCAGCAATGTTTTTTTTTGCTTAAACAGCAATCTGTTGACGTAAAAAATGGCGCACTTCCTCTGAATTCTCAGTTCATTGTTCATCTGCCTGAACAGCCCCGAATATATATATAACGAATTTAATTAGCCATCAAGCAGATAAGTCTTCTTATGGGTTGGTTTCAACTATTTATTATAACAGCGATCTAAAAGTGACTGCGGGTAAGGTGCTGATTTGATGAAAATTATTATTCACAAAATCTTCAAAGTAAATTTACTAATTATTACTATGAGGCTGCCCTTTTGCCTGCAAGTTTGACGACACAGATATGCCACTATAACTGTTAAGGCTGGCGAAAAAAGTCACCTTCTGACTATTTCTTAAGATAGCCAAACAACAAACCTGTGTAAAAGTAATTCCTCTTAGCTAAAATTACTACTACTTCAAAGTGCTGGTTAAAGTGAATGTATTGTAAATTGTAAGGGTTCTTCCATATTTGGCTGCGAAAAACACAAGTAACTATCGCTAATAATCAATTTCTTACGTGGAAAGCTCCGACTTCTTGCTAATCCAAAAATAGTACTGATAGTTTAAATGGAAAGTTGTTTTAATATGAATTGGTATTAAGTGACCCTCAATTAGAGGTAGGTAGTAGTGTGAGTGTAAATGAATGTTTAAATAGTGTAGTGTGCGTGCTAAGTTAATAAATGGGGTGTGAAAGCTTTCGTTGGAGCACTTATTAATAACGTACTCATAAATGTCAAGAAAATATAAATTTCATGACTATCAATTTTAAAGAGCTGAGTTGATTGTTATGATATACAATTTTAAATCAGACGCCAGCGACAGCCAACACCGCGGCAAAATTTATTTACAACTTTTTTACTTATAAGTGTTAAGTCGTCGGTGGTTCAATGTGCCCTCCTACTGGGAGGGCTGAGGTTCAAATCCCGCTAAGTACCAATGTGTTTTCGAAATTATATGTACGTTATCCGACGCTCTTACGGTGAAGGAAAATATCGTGTGGAAACCTTCATGCACGCCTGCGAAGAGATTCAAAGGTTGTGTGTGAAGTCGTCCAATCCGCACTGGGCCCGCGTGGACGACTAAGGCCTAATCACCCTATACGGGTAGGCTCATGCCCCTCGGTGAGGACATTTAATGAGCTGGTGATAAAGAAGTGTTAAGTCACAATATCCAATATTTCATGGCGAATGAAATTTGTAATACTGAGGTAGGTACCTAAGTAACCTTATGAAGAGCTAAGACTCTAAAAGGTATTTAAAGTTCTACCCCAACGATTGATCGATAACTCAATTACGTTTACGTTTTATTTTATTCCAATTAATAATAGAATGAATTATATAATAATTTTATGTCTTGAAACTATTTCAATAAATAAATGCTACTTATTCTGTGAATAGCTGCATGCATGGCTCCACCAATCGACCTTCTCGATCGCGTGATCTTTGTTTTTCGTTATTTCACAATTTCAGGCAGTACATTTGTTTTGCATTTTCATGCTTTTATATTGCCCTATTGTACTCTTTTAGCACACTAGCTTAATAAATACTAGTAAAATAGTTTGGTTTATATTAAACCGTACTTTGCATTCATTTAAAAAATACTTTATTAGTAATTTGATAGTCCGTTAGAGTAAATGAACATTGGTTGGCAAGGATGTCTGTCGCATATACTGTTGGTCGCAGGTTGATTGGACGATTGGCGAGCAAATTATCAATATACATATCTTTAATCAGTATCTACCCCATAGCTACGCTCTCCGGGGAGGTCTTCCCTGCAGTAGACCGTTATATGCTGATGATGATGTACTCAGGAAGAACATTTATTGTATAGGTACCATCAATAACTCACTCAAAATTTGCTGAGTTTCCTTTTAAGCGTTATATTTCTTGGTATAGAAAATGTTCAGGCTAAGATGTTTAATTTACAACTTGTTGGGAACTATTCGAAATGCAACTGTCCAAATTGTAAGTATGTATGCACACAATACATTACAAACTTCAAGTAATTACCCATCAAGTAACTTCCTCATCCTACTTGAACCTTTAAAACACGAAGCCCATTTTACGAACCGAATCGTTTATCGTAGTACTTTACAAAACGGTCGATTCTAAAATCCGTCATAAAATCGGCCCTAGACGTCAAAATGGAAAATATGACTGTATTTATTGATAAAAATATCAAGTCGCCCGGAGAGCAGTACGGTAATCCGCCTGTCGCCACCAGGTATCGATGGACGGATTAAAACACCATTTTTACTGACATTTAAAACCCCTCGCCCTGTATCATTGCCGTGTTTTCAATTACAGGTTTCGACGACTCCTGCGGTCGGCAGTTTATAGCAAGGCCTAAAATTGTTGATGGGAAACAATGTGGCTCAGAGAATGGTTGCGATGGTAAACTATTAATAATAAATATTCGCAGTAGTAAAATTTTATGTTGTTAGGGCTGGCTTCGCGGGTACATTAATAGTGGTGCACGCTACGCAGGGCACCACATCCCCTAGTTGTTTTAGGGGCCATGTACTCGTTAATATAAGGACTGCAGTTATTTTAGAAGAAATTTGAACGGTTTAGTTAGCTTTAATTTGCATTCGACATTAAATGAATTCGAATTTCTTTGCAGGTGTTCAGCAGGTTTCCTCGCATGTTATCCTTTACTGTAAGAGCGTATGATAAAGGTACATATAATTACGAAAATGACATTAGCACGTGGCAAGATATGAACCTGCACTCTCTAGATCGGAAGGCAACAGTCCACACCAAATGAGCCACCGACGCTCTTGCAACTGCATTATTTGTAGATATAAACAATTGTTATTTAATAATAATATGTTTATTTTACTTCTCATATTTATGGCAATTATTATTATTAGCGTTAAACCAAAATATTAACCTTGTATTATCACTGCCAATCTCGAATAGCCTTATCGATATACAACAAAAAACGTAGTTTAAAATATTATCAACCAGTCATTAATATTGAATTGATTCAATTTTTTAGCATTGCATTTCTTTTTTATATAAAATAATTTGTTAACAATGTTATAAATGATTAACGTGTCTATTGAGATTAAAAACGTCTTTTGTGATTCCTTTCTCAAAAGAGTTTGAGGATCATTTGTTTTATAAATATTTTTATATTATATGATTCACGAACAAAAATTACCGAATACTGTTTCTGATTACGCCCATTAGTGCGTACGTCGGTGAATCCTTCCTTAATTAGTACGTAACCATATCCTTTATCGCTAACGAATGTTTTCAAATACTGTGTTGTATTTCATCAACATAACAAAAATATCCCTTCATTGTACACTGTACTTGGCTCTAGAGTTGAAAGGAACGTTCACTTTCTGAAGACGTTGTTATTTTTTACGATGGCTACATATTTTTATGTACCGCTATCTAGCCGGAGAGGTTAGGATTCGAGTCAGCTCTACCTTTTTGTAAAAGCTGCGAGCATTCCGGGCTACTTCAATTACTATTCATGGTGATTACTCAGCCCTGGAATGGCTGTTTCCAAAAGGTGGGAAGGTCATTCTTTATTTATCCACGAACTTACGCATACGGTGTTCCGATTTAAGACTTTTATAAGCGGCGTTGTGTTAATCAATTATTGTCGTAGTTTTATGACACTTATCGTATTATGTTTTATGTCACTGTTAAGTGAGCTATGTTTTCAAAACTGCAAAATTAACTTATATGTATTTTATTCTATAATCTTTGCATAGTATTGGATCAAATTTCAGACATAAGATGTCGTCAAACATGTCTTTCAAGTTGGATATGTCTTTACTCAGATCGTCAGTTCTTTTGTCTGCCATAAAAAGGAATAGCTTTTAAAAACTTGATTTCTCCTTAAAGTATCTCGTAAGTTAAGGTTCAATTCACATTTGGATAAAGTGGACATTAAAATTTCCTAACTGATAAATATAAAAATGTGGAATTTGATTGTCATCGGGAATACTAACATAGTATGTTATTGATCAATAAATGTCGTAGTTTTAAGCGACGTCATACGGAAATACTTATGTCGGTAATAAGAACACTTAATCGTTTCAAATTTATAAATAACTAAGTATGAAGCTGCATTGAAATGAATTTTCAAGGATTAAGTATTCTTAGGTAATTGAAAAAATATTTAATTACTAACAAATTATCTTTGGGAATTTATTGACGCCATTACAGATCCGTAGAGGCTCAGACTATCGAACTATTTGTCACTAACTATACATTATATTTGTAACTCAATTATCCCGGCCGCCATTGAGCGTTCCCCCCGACTTTTTAGTTGTCCCGCGGGAACCCCATATCTCTCAGGGATGAAAATAGTTTATTATATTAGCTCGGGAGCTAACCCATCAAATATATTATAGTAATATTTTTCTTTTTACACCAGTACTCCGTTTTGTTGGCGTCTACCATTAAATCTGTTTTACAAATGGCAAGTACATAAAGTAATGTACTGAACTATGCAAAGTAAGATGTTACTTTTTGAGCACACTTTGTTTGTGAGCATACACTTTTTGTTTTTCTTGCCTTTTTGTAATAATTTCTCTGTGTCTACATGTTTTACGAGCCGTTTTTTACATGACTGGGTAGGTAGGATATGCTTTGTATGTTTTTGTTCCATTGTAAGAAATTTGACTTGTTATACTCTTTTTAGATTGATATTAAACAAACGTATATCAACTCAGAATATAGGAATTATTATTTTATAAATACATTTCAATCCAATTGTCATCTCTTAAAAAATTATAAATCTACCACTAGTTCGGAAAGAAAAAATCAACCGAGAAAAGCCAGCAATAAAGGTGTAGGCAGTATCTTCATTGCTGTATATGTTGTCTACCTAAGACAGTATTGCTCTGTGCTCTAATGAGTTTCACCAATTGACAGGCCAAAGTCAGTAAAAAACAACTCTTTTGTTATTATTAATAAAAAAAAGATACCTTATCATAATCCAAACTGATTCTAATGCTATCATCATCATCAGCTCATTCAACGTTCCCCGCCAAGGAGCGAGCCTACCCGTATAGGGTGATTAGGTTAGTCGTCACGCGGGCCTAGTGCGGGTTGGACGACTTCACGCACAACCTTTGAATTTCTTCGCAGGCGTGTGCAGGTTTCCACATGATGTTTTACTTCACAGTAAGAGCGTTTGATAACGTACACATATTTTGGAAAATTCGAAAACACATTGGTATGTGGCGGGATTTGAACCTCAGCCCTCCCGGTAGGAGAATAAAGGTCCACATCATTGAGCCACCGACGCATCTGCTGCTATATTGTAATGCCTTTGGTAAGTTAAGTATGATTGGGTAGATTAAATGTCTTCATGGTCTGGTGAGTTCAGCGTTCTGTTTAGATATTTCCGTGACATGGTAACGTCAGTGTGCGATTTCTCCAATTTGGTTAGAACATTTCAACCTAAACCACCTGATTGTCCGAAAAGACAGATGGTTCCGTTCTTCGGAGGGAACGTTAAGCCGTCAGTCCCGGCTACATTCATGAGATGGTAATCGAAATACCACAATACGGCATGAGACGAGCATGGTAGTTTACTTTAACTTTGATTTGTTATTTTTTATGTTAAAATGTACAGGACGGTCAGGACGCTCACCTGACCATGACAGAGCGGCATTGACGGAGACTTACAACTGATAGACAGTTATTGTTCTCCACCAATGCCACACACCATCACCCGAGACAACATATGTTATCTTTCTTATACCTGGTGATTTTCACTCATTTCAATTGACCTCACTCATTTTACTAGTAAATAAATTGAACGAAAAACAATCTTATTCGTCTTACATTTTAAGTTCCGACAATCTTGCGAGCTCTAGAAAATATGTGCAAGTTGAAACATTAATTAATCTGGGGACAAACACTTTCGCTCTACTGTAAGCGAATCTGGGATGTGGCATATGTGTCAGCTTCCGCCGGCGCGCCCGTCGCTCGGAAACCCATTCATTCCAGCTCTTCATAAAACGGGAACAGGAAATCTCTGATTGTAAGCGGAGGTCAAGGATTCAGTTAATGCGATTGAACATGTGGCCGCTTCAAGGATGAATAAGAAGAATACAATTGCGTTATATTTTTGTAAAGTTTATGACGACATTGGTTGATATATATTAAAAAAATATTCACATAACTTTCCAAACAGCATAACTAGGCGGGACATTTATATGTAGAGCAAAAACATACTTATATACTTTTTTGTAAATATATACATACTATCCAAACCAATACAAACATACATGTTCATGCTCGCATATGTATAAACCGAAACCCTTAGTGTAATAGCTGACATCTCAACCATTACACCAAATGGGTCGTCAAGAACGAAAACTAGGCATTTGCTGTGCAATGAGATTTGCTACAGGCTACTCAATTGATGAAAATAATAAACATACAAAAATGTAAGGAACCCCTAAAAATAGTTGCCTTGAAAATATTGCCTAAATTAATAAAGGCTTGAGCTGTATTTAGATTTATGCATATAAAATACTTTTATTTTAGTGAAATTGTGTAAGCACCAAGAGTTTAAGGAATTTCTAAAACAAATACATGTACGAGTAATATACGAGTAAACTGATAAGAAACTGGACCCGTTATATATTTACAAAAAAAAAAATTCAATTAGGGCACGCGTCGATTCTACTTATTAATTCAAGGGATCCCAATAAATTAAAAAGGGATGTTCCAGAATAGGAATATCGAATATAAACATCCACCAGGGGAGGCGAGGTACACCGCTACCTATAAATCTAACCTCTCATTATATTGGAATACTTTATGTTAAGTAGTCATGGCGCACCTTTGCATATAAAACCCATTAGAGTTGCGTTGTTTTACTCGTATATTACAAGTTACATTTTGGCTGCAAAGTCATAAGTATTTAATTTGCTGATCATATTTTGAGCTAATTAATTTCAATAGTTAGCTTCTACTTTGATAGTAGCTAGAAATCATTGTATGTCGTATTTAAACATTTGTTTCCATACTAAACTTGCAATTAAATTCCAATACGAATGCTTACACTAGTAAATTCCTTTTCAAAAATACTCAAGTAGTGCCAATAAAATCAACAAAAGGCTTTAATAAACTACCGCTAAAATTACATACTGACACGATTCGCCCTCAAAGGCGAATCAAAATTTATAATCAAAAATAGCAGCAAAGGTAACTTGTTTCCTGTTAAAAGTGGCAAAAAAAACTGGGCGAAAACTCGTTCACGTTTGAATTCACTTGGGATCCCACACATAAATTCGACAAAAATAACCGTGTGAGATATAAAAAGTCGAACAATGCACTTTGTATGCGTCGGCCGCTGCATTAATCAACTAAAAGCCAAACTGTCATGATAGTAAATTTCAAACGCAGTTAAAGCCGGTAATTAAGGTGAGTACTAAATAACTTGTGCTCCAGGTTTTGATTTAGATTACCTAAGATCGTGCACAGTTGTTATTACACCTGTGCTTCTCTCAATTTGAATAATGGCTTTGATAGAGTTTTAGTTTAGATAACAAGATTTGCTGAATAAATCTTCAAGGATCTCGGTGACAGCAAAACATAATTTATATTTTTACAAAAAGCTTTCATAGCAAATTGGCCTTAAATCACAGATAAATAACATTAGCATATCAATAACTTGTGCTCGTACACACATCACATGAGCGTCGGTGGCGCAATGGTGTGGACTGTTGCCCTCCTACCAGGAGGACTGAGGTTCAAATCCCGCCGCGTACCAATGTATTTTCGAAAAAACGTTATCCGACGCTCTTACGGTGAAGGAAAACATCGTGAGGAAACCTGCGCACGCCTGCGAAGAGATTCAAAGGTTGAGCGTGAAGTCGTCCAACCCGCAATGGCCTGCGTGGACGACTAAAACCTAAACACCCTATACGGGTAGGCTCGTGCCCCTCGGTGGGGACGTTTATTAAGCTGATGATATCAACATATCTAAAATGCTAATGACATTATTATTCACACTTGCTTTTCATACGTATGCTTTATCTCCTAAATTATTGCATGCATAACTATTTTAGCATAAGTTTAACACCAGTTTGCTACACGTCAAGTCCAGCGAAAAAATATTTAAATGTATTGCCGAGGCGACACAGGGGCGCCTCGCTTAAAACTCTGGCTAATTAAATGAATGAAAACGAAACTCGAATGTTTTCATTCCATTTACCGTTCTATGCTCCAACCCCGACAACGAATGGTGTTATGTAAAATGTATCAATCCATAACTTTGTCACTGATGAATTCATTGTATGTCGCCGATTCTTTCGTTACCGGCGGATGTGATCGCCCCAAACAAGCAAAATGTCATTGTATGTCTACCAATATATCGGATGTTACATAAAAAACGTTAGTATTAGAAACTGACACCAGGGTCTGACAATGACTATCATCTTGGAATCTCATAACTTATCCAATTTAAGGTAAGTATGTCTTATGAATGAATCAAATGAAATGTTAAGGTGAAGAAAAAAAAATTGCAATAACCACATGTATGTGCCATATGCGACCACGTTCTAAAATAATACCTTTTTATTAAATTTCCATGGGTCACTTTTTCTTTTAAAATATTTTATTCAGCTTTGTTATCTCTATTAAAGCTAAGTGTATCTACTATTTCTCTTTAAACTATAGTTTGAAGTCACTATTGCTAACGGCTTTATCTCGTAAAGGGTGTATAGGCCTTAGTCGTACACGCGGGCCCAATACTGATTACCCGACTTCACGCACAAACTATGAATTTCATCGCAGGCGTGAGCAGTTTTCCTCACGATGTTTTCTTCCACAGTTCGAAATTCGTAAAGATATTGGTTCGTGGTGGGATTTAAAACTGCACCCTCCAGATCGGAAGGCAACAGTTTACATCAATGAGCCACGACGCTTTGTTCCGTGTACTGATAATGTTAAAACGAAAATATTATAATGCTAACTCTATTCGAGCTTGCAATTTAACGTAATTTATATACGGAACAAACCAAAAAATGGCGCAGTCTCGCGTGCCGCCGTCCCCAGTCGGAGTTCGAAAAGTCATTTGCGCGATTATCTGTCTCGCGGAGCACATCAGGGCCGGCGTTGTATGTAAATTGAATTAATGACGCTGCACTCGGGCCCACTCGACAGACGCACGATAGACGGCGCCCGATTTATTTCGATGACTTTCGCCGGCAGGGTTTATGTCAAGATGAACAATGCAGTTGGAATTGCGAACTCTGTTGGGAGTCACGTGAAGGTGTTTTTGAACACTATGATACCATTGCTATTAATATTTTATCATATTCTTTTTCCTATCTTTTTCCTTTATCCAATTTGGTTCTATCATAATGATAAAGAAATCTGACCTGATATAATCACTACATCCCTATGTATGCTTAAAACTACGCAACGGGCTTTTATACGGTTTTTTCAATTGATAGAGTGATTGAAGAAGAAGGTTTATAGGTAAATAACATTGATTGAATAGTGTAAAAATACCGTTATTCGTTAGTAGTCTATATACTGCTTCTGAATGGCTGACAATATATGGTAATAATAATATTTGTGACAGGATGTGCCATTGAATCCCAATTCGAGCAAGGAGCTTTCTTTCTTTGTTATATACGTTTTTTGTAAATCTTTGTATGTTTTAAATAGAGGCATTCAGCCTAATATGAACAGAAAACTATACACACAATATGCAATCCCAGCACCTCTACACTTTATAGGCAATGCAATGATCTACAGACAAACGTTTAGCTAACCAAATGAGATCGAAAATTTATGTCTTTATTTAATTTGAGGTAGCATTGGAAGGAAATACTTTGCCTCACGTGCTGGTACCTACTCGTACTTATAGCTTACCTTGTCAACTGTTGTTGCATTTATGTCACGTTAACCCATTCGATGCCGGGAATCCAAACATAATATAAAATCTATTGTACCTGGCGCCTTAAGGCGTCATTGGTGGTCAAAGGGTTAATGAGATTTCTTAATTTTTACTTATGTAAACAGATTGTGGGATATGATAAAAACAAATGTAAAAACTTTTAAGCTCTGCCCTAACATTACTAACCTAGAATAACGCTTTGAGTCTGTTATAATACGCAGGCCGTAAAGTATGGTCAGTAGAGCAGCGCCTCAAGGGATCCGTATTAAATCCTTCCATTTTACGCGGCAAGCCCTCTCTTAAGATTATGAAATTATGAAACCGGCCACTTTGGCAGATTTGAGTAGAAGCTACCGCTGCATGCTGTTCCACTGTTATTGTTTGTACTAAGAGCTTCGTTGCTTGACCGAACACCTTATGCAATAACATTGACGCTATGAACCTTCCTATTCAACCTATCGCAGTCCACTGCTGGACATAGGTCTCCCCCATTTCGCGCCAGATATCCCGGTCCTCCGCTTTCCTCATCCAGCCTCCACCAGCGACCTTTCGCAAGTCGTCGGTCCATCGGGCCGGAGGGCGTCCTACGCTACGCTTGCCGAGACGCGGTCTCCACTCCAGAACTCGTCTGCTCCAACGGCCATCGGTTCTGCGACATACGTGACCAGCCCACTGCCACTTCAACTTGCTGACCCGGCGGGCTATGTCGGTAACTTTAGTTCTCTTATTTAACTTGTAGTGTCCTAAGAAGTTTATCGGAACAACCTTTGTGGGACAATGTACAACGTTATCTCCGTGAAGATCAATTATTTTTTCCGATAAAGGAGGTTAGCTTTTGTAGTGAATATGTAGGATTTAAGACGGGAAGTAATATAACAACATTCGTAACTATTCATACGCTTGCAAACTTGAATAGTGCGAGAAGCTGACTTACAGGGTATCAAATAGGTATACAATCATCAATCAAGCGATAGAACTGCTCTAGGTTTCATCCAGTCTGTGTATTTGTATATGTATCATCTACGTATTGGTGGTCTGACCTAAGTTATCTCTCGCATGTCGCTTATTTGTCATGTTACTTAGTGTGAAGAACGACGGTTGATAAAGCGGGTCTAGACAAAAAACGATGAATCGGAAAACGAGGCGTAGGACCTACAGTTATTACTACTAAAATTAGTTTAAGATAATTCTACTTATTTTTATATGTATCACTGATTCATTAACTATATGAAATAGGCATATAGTATAATAGTTCACAATATCTAGGTACCATAAAATATTGCTCCACAACAGACAACCTTACATACTATCATTAAAATGCGTAGCGACGTGGGGCTAGGTAATCGGTGTGTGAGGATAAGCTTCATTTATACACAGATTCTTACTGATCCTGATTTATTCGAGAAATTAATACACAAGTATTATAAGACCGATTTTAATACGTCAAAAGAAACTGAAAGCGTGTAACCATTTCCATTTCTAACTAGAGGCATTGGTATAAGCTTTTAATTACCTAAGTAGGTGCTCGCTTTTAAAACCACTTTCAAACTAGCAATGAAATTAAAATTTAATAGCATCATAAGTTCGAATTAACCTCGTTATTAGCACACTTTAGCATCCCCGACTTGATAGCGTAAAATATACAGAAATGCCTGTAGCAATCTGCTGGGCGCCGTTTTATGTTGATATAAAGATAATATCTAAAGTATAATGCGCTCATTCTGTGCCATCTTGTCTGCGGACTCTAGTCCTGTTTCCTTAATTATATCCGCTTGAGTTAACGGGGTCTTGTCAACTTTATTTATTTGGAACTGTGTCTGGGGATGTGACGTCAGTAGGCATTTATTCTTACTTTGAGCAGTCGAGATTATGTTTACGTCATATTGAATCAATTCATGGTAGGTCATTTCTATAGGTTACCATATGGTACCAAAAACCTACGCTTTTTCCCGTAACGTGCATGCTAATCGAGAACTTTTCCCTTTTCCAATTGTGGCCCTTTGGATAAACGTACTATGTGCCCTGCCCACTGCCAGAGCAAGTTGATATCCCTAGGAGCTATATCGGCTGCTTTAGTCTTCCTACGAACGTCATCACTTATCGCGCATGGAAATATTTTTGGGCGAGGCGCCATTGGTACGTTGCGCCGCATAGCGTCGCGTCGCTGTCCACTTACACCACTGCGACGCAGTGGTCTTAGTGGGCATGTTTTTAAAAGCATATGGCTAACGATGCGCTGCGACAACGCAACGCATCGCAATACACCGATGGGGCCTCGCTCACAACAGCGCACCTGATATGTTCCAAACACGTGTACTTGAAAAGGGGGTACTGCATGCTTGAATTCTTACGACTTGAAGACGTTATGCCACAATATCCAATAACTTCATGCATGTCACCCTTCAGCACAGAACAAAGCTAAGCCATCATTATACTGCTATGGTATATACACTAGCGATAACAGTATAAATAGTTGAGATTAAGATCTATGCTTTCATTTTTTGACGATCAAGTTTTCTTTTTTTTTGACGACCCATTTAGTGTAGCGGTTGAGACGTCGGCTGCTACATCATGGACTCCGGGTTCGATCCCCGGGCAGTACAAACATTTGTGTGCACGAACATGTCTGTTTGTAACGGTCTGGGTGTTTTCTATGTATAATAATGATAAAAAGATGGCGCTGTGTGAATGTCAGTGGATATTTAAAATGAAATCTCTCTCTTTTCTCTTTTCAAGGAAAGCGTAGGGCACCTATGTCGAGCAGTCAAATGCTCGGCATAGGTGCCCTACGCTTTCCTCATCTAGCTTCCACCGACGACCTTTTTATATTTTTTTGTAATACTTGTGTGTCTAGACAACTTACGTAACTTGAACCTTGATTCAATGAATGTTATCGCACTAATTCCGAGGTGTCATCACAAATTGCAATTTTCTCCTACCCTTATAACAGCCATTTATTTGATGATAAGAATCTTTTTAGTCCTTGTGCAAAGGATCCTTTGTTAGAATCGAACGTTTCTCGGGTTGATTACTTAGCGCCCAAGAGGGTAAATTTCATGGAGCCAATTGCTATCCGCGCGTAGGCGAAAGTGATCGCTGGGTGATATTATTAAATGTAATCTTTTTTCGATACTTTTCAACGGTTGTCTTGAGTTACTGTGTTTAAAAATCTTGTTAAAATGGGGTAAGAGTGCTTCGCTTAGGAGAAAATTGTGCAGTCATCATCATATATCAGTATTTATCTCGGAGCACCTAACTGTGAAATCACAAAAAATATTTTATCTTGCAGAGACTTCGCCAAGTCTAATGACTACAACTTTTGCTGGTGTTAACACGGGAATGTCTACTTACGGAAACGACAGGGTGATAAGCTCATAAAGATAGTGCGAGAAAGCGACATTGAAAAGCTAAACACTAAATGACTAGGGCCGATCAAGTGTAATATATTTCTAGGTAATGTGCATGATTTATTTATATTAATTAGATTATTAACTGAAATTGTATTTCTAAAATTAACTTATCAATCTATGTTTTGCATTACATTCTACACAACTTATCACTTGGCTCTCCCTACACACTGCTTAAACAAAACTCATATTACAACTCACACATACACAATGAAACTCAACAAATGTCGCAAGCAATCGGCGTGGATAACCTATTGTAATCTTAAGGCTTCTATTCAATTTACCTATATTTACTCGTATCAGGAGATTGATATTTTGATAGTTGTTCAAAAATATCCAACTAAATTGATAGAATACATTTGTTTACAACGGTTTAGATTTCATTTAGAATACACGGTTTCCATTTCCTTACATTTTCATTACATAACATTTTAACAAATGACCTCACTTGATAATATACTTTCATTACAAATTGACAATACATATAAAACTCAATGCTTAACCATTTCTGACCCTACAAATTGTGCAGAATCACTTAACATTACAAAAACCACTAAGAATTTCTCAATACTTACTCAAAATATTCGTAGTATTAACAAAAACATAGATAAATTCTTGGTATTTTGCTCAAATATTAATGTTGACCTTGATCTCATTGTGCTCACAGAATGCTGGACCAATGAAAGGTTTACTCCTATGGATATAAGTCACTATAATTCTTACACAACCCAAAAGTTTTAACCAAAGTGATGGACTCGTGTTGTATGTCAAGGATAACATTAAATCCAATGTGGTGGAACCTGAAATTATCGAGGACTGCAACTGTCTTATAGTTCATATCGGTAGTGAAATTTCTGTTATCTGTATTTATAGACCGCCGTGCTTTAGTGATCCCAAGAATTTCTTGAAGTCACTTGATCGCCTGCTGCTGACTCTTCATGCTAGGTGTATTGTTCTGACGGGAGATATTAATCTGGACATCTCTGCTAAACCACTCCCAAACTCTATATGTGAATACCTAGATTTAACAGCAGCATATGGTCTTATGCCATCTCATCCCCACCAGACAGCCATCGAATACTTGTCTTGATCATTTCATGGTTAAGTGCAGCGGCGACTGGCAGTGTGCTCGGTTTGCTGATGCAGAAATAACTGACCATTCCCCGATACTGTTTTTCGCCAATGAGCTGCTCGGAAAAGGGTGTAAAGCACCTCGGCCTAATGCTTGTAAGACTGACTATGATTTTGATGCCATATTGACTTACCTCAAAAACTTGGACTGGACCTATTTTTACAACATTAAGGAGGTCGATCTGGCAGCTGAGTACATAGTGAAACATCTCCAATACTGTAGCACTAATTTGACTTCTACCAGGTCAATACCGAGACTAAGACGACCTATAAAACCCTGGATAACTCCAGGTATTCTAAAGTCATTACATAAAAGGGACAAACTACATAAAAAGGCAAATAAAACAGATAGTCAGGAAGCTAGGAAACATTATGTAAAATATCGAAACTGGTGTAATAATATTGTAAAAGACATGAAAAAGCAATACTATAAAAGGCTACTTGAACTCAACAAAGGCAATATTAAGGAAACCTGGAATATCATAAAGGACGTTTGCAACCTAAAGACCAAAATAGTTCCAAGTGCTGAACTTCTGACAAACAGCTCAACGACAGTCGAGTCATTAAATATAACTAATGAATACTTCACTTCCATTGGTTCCAATCTTGCTAACCATACACTAAAGAAATTAAAAACAACTGATGAGAATCTGGCTAGTAACATCGGTACGAAAAACTCTCCTCATATATCAATGCCGCTTTATCTTACGACTGCAACTGAAGTCCTCAGTACTATATCAAGCTTAAAATCGGGAGCTGCTCCGGGCAATGACAGCATAACCTCAACCTTAGTTAAATACGCTAAACATATTCTTGCAGAACCTATAAGCCATCTCTGTAACTTGAGCTTTGAACAAGGTGTTTTCCCTACCTGTCTTAAGCAGGCTATAGTAACTCCAGTTTATAAGGCGGGTGACAAAACAGAACCTTCAAACTACCGCCCTATTTCGATTCTGAATACACTCTCCAAAATTATAGAAAAAGTAGTAAACAAACGGCTAGTAACTTTCCTTGAAACACACAATCTTTTAGCAGAAAACCAATTGGGTTTAGACGAAGTAAGTCGACTGAGGACGCTGTACTTAGAATCACTTCCCTTATAACTAACTATATTGACTCCGGAGAACAGTGCGTAGGAGTTTTTCTCGACTTACAGAAAGCTTTTGACACGGTTTCCATTCCAATATTGTTAGCGCGACTTGAGGGAATCGGTGTTAGGGGCACTGTTCCGTAGTTTTCTCCTTGGGAGAAGCCAGCAAACACGTATTAACGGAGTCATGAGTGATAATGTTATCTGCAGCTACGGTGTGCCCCAGGGAAGTACCCTCGGGCCCACACTTTTCTTAATCTACATCAATGAACTGTGCAAATTAGACCTCCCTGGTGCTGACATGCTGATGTTTGCAGACGACACAGCTATAATTTTCCATAGTAAAGACGGTTGGGAAGGTGTTCATAAAATTATTGACACAGGCATATGTAGGGTTACAGCCTGACTAGAAAACAACCTCCTCTCCCTTAATTCTACTAAAACACATTACCTTTGCTTTAGTAAAACAGCTGTCACTAGACCCCGAGAAGACTTCACTGTAAAAATTCATACCTTTCCTTGTAATACATCAGTAGAGAACAAGGATATTGCGTATGAATGCTCTGTTCTTTATTGATGATAGGCTTTAATGGGACTCACATATTGCACTAGTTTCTAACAGGATTCGAAAGTTGCTGTATGCTTTTAAAAACTTGCGCCTAGTAGCAGACAAGAAGCTACTCATTCAAACATATAAATCCTTATGTGAGTCACTTATTGTATCTGTGTCTGGGGTGGTGCTGGCATAACGTACTTTATTCATCTGGAGAGAGCTCAAAGGGCAGTGATCAAGGTCTTGCTGTTTCTTCCTATATTGCATCCTACTGTTATGGTTTATGATAAGGCCAAAGTACTATCGGTCCGTAAGCTTTTTGTCTACCAATGCCTTCGAAGGTATCATAGGCATACAATCCCAACTTTACCACAGAATATAGGCGACGTTTTCGTTGTCCGCTACCACAAAACTCTAGTCCATTTTCACGAAAATTCTATAACTATCTTGCACCAAAGCTTTACACACGAGTAAATGATAAATTGGGTTTACTTAATTGCACTCACCATGAATTAAAAAAATACATTACACCTTCTTGCTTTCCACCTGCAGCGATACAATTGAATCCTATCTAAAGCCGATCTGTTAATTGCATAACGCACAACACACACACACACACACACACACACACACACCACACACACACACACACACACTTATACACAAACACAAAATAATGTAATGCTTTATTATTATTTGTTTCCTCCTGTTATAATATTATGTTACCTATTTTCTCTACTGTAAGCAACTAGATGCTTAAACCATTGTTACTTAGCATGTGTATAAAACTTTGTATTATTATTTATGATGTACTAATTATATTTGGCTAATCTTTTTGGGAAGACACTGGCTTCCATAACACAGTTTATACTAGTTTGGCAGCCAGGGTTTCATACTTTATATGTAAAACTGTTTATTGGTGCAAATAAATAATTTAATTTAATTTAAAAATATTTTAATTAAATTTAATTAAATTTAAAAATTGCTAATGCTAAATGGGTACTTTTTAGTATTTCTAAATCTACCTTTTTTCGAATTGTAGAAATTTAATATACATTAGAACTCCTATAAATTAACCTGTGTATGAAATCGTTATTCTGACACGATAAAATTTTGTTTTTGGATATTATTGGAATCGGTCTAACTTTGAGGACTATGTGAATCTTTGAAGAGGGTTCAGCCCGGCTGACCGCTTGGCTGTAATTTTGATGATGTTCGTCCGTTTAATCGACAAATGTTGTGTAACACCTAAGAACTTTTCGATCCCTGTGCAGTACAAATATTTGTGTTTCGTCGAGGGAGGTTACCAGAGACCTAGAAAGCCCCTTCTTATCTCCTTGATTCCCTTTACCCACTCCCTAAGTTGACTTTGCAACCCAACGCACTCGTTGCTCCTTTGAAGTTAGGATCTATAGAATGATCTCACGTCCCATCATGTGGGTCGTCTTCTCGTTTGAATACGGGTTTAAAAAGAAATAATCCATAGACATCGATTTCAATTCTTTATTCAGTATCTTGATTTACCATTTCTTCATAACGAAGAGAAGTTAAGTTTTTTTTACAATCCATTTGGTGTAGCGATTGAGATGTTGGCTGCTACACCATGGACTCCGGGTTCGATCCCCGGCAGTATAAACATTTGTGTGCAAACATGTCTGTTTGAAGTGGTCTGGGTGTTTTCTATGTATAATAAGATCAAAAGATGGCGCTAAGTTGACTTTTGCAACCCAACGCACTCGTTGCTCCTTTGAAGTTAGGATCTATAGAATGACTCACGTCCATCATGTGGATCGTCTTCTCGTTTGAATACGGGTGTCAAAAAGAATAATCCATAGACATGTTCGATTTCAAATTCTTTTATTCAGTATCTTGTTTTTACCATTTCTTCATTACGATTGGGAATTTTTTAAAGGACTCATTTGGTGTGAGGTTTGAGACGTCAGCTACTAAAAAATATTTATTGACTAACACCCAGGGTTTCGGGTTCGATCCCCGGGCAGTACAAACATTTGTATATGATCATGTCTGTTTGTGAGTGTTTTCTATGTATAATATGTATGTTTTTACAAAAAAAAGTATATAAGTATGTTTATCCGTTGTTTAGTACCCGTACTATAGGCTTCACGCTTAACTTAGGGCTAGATGGCGCTGTGTGAAAGTCAATGGTTTCTTTTTTCTTTTAAGTAAAAATTATTTGCGTTAGATATTACTTGTGTAAAACTAAACAATAGATAATATAATCATTGGAGCTTTGAAGTAGGCAGTGCCGCAGTGCGCTCGCCGGCGCCGGTCAGCCGGCACGCTACCAATTATTTAACAAAATTCACCCACTTACCAATGCGACGTCACCAGATTTCCGCGCGTGGTTTTGCATACTTTAGAAAGCAATTCTTAAATAGCTGCACTTGGTACAAGGCTTGGTAGAAGGTTACATATCCCAGATGCTTACTCACCGGAATGAAGTTTCTGTTTAAGTTATTTTGTTGAGAATGTTAAAAATTTTCAGGTTTTTTTATTTCCGGTCAAAGCGAAGCATTTTGGCATACTGTCTACTAATCCTGTGTTGTTGGTAAAAGGAGAACCTAAGACAATCATTTAGAGTTCTCTGGTTGATTACTTACTAAAACGATGAGAGCTACTTGTTTACTTTTTATGATTTGCAGTTCACTGATTTACCATTTCTACCTTCGATGACTAAAGTCGTTGATTTCCTTCCATTTAAACTGAGGTTAGTTCCAGTGTTGGCAAACACATTTTAATCATCATCATAATAGCCTTTTATGACCATTGTTGAACGAATAACGAAACTAGTACCTAGGCCTAATGATTTCCACGAGGACCAACCCCTAGCAGTCGACATTCCGCTGCTACGAGCCACATTAAATCATCAGTTAATCTGGTTAGGTCATTGTTAAGATGTAATGCAATTATTATAGTTTATATATACGGTTGTCTCATATCTTCATTATCGCAGTCTATTGCTGAGAGCTTGACTGAGACTTTACACTTTTTTGTTTTTATTTGTGCCAGAGAATTATTATATTTACGTATTATAAAATGCATACTTTAAAATATACATTTATACATAAAGAATGCATATTATAATTAAAATAACTGTAAAGTAATTTAGAAAGCAGTGTTTCTACGTTGCAAATAAATATTTTCAACGGCTGACTTATGCACATCAGTTTAAGCGTCTCCGACTTCGTTTGTAGCCGCATTTTATAATAATGGGCCACGTTATGTCCTTATTCATTACATTCTTTTCACGTAAAAAATAAAAAACTCGACGGAATCTCGACAAGATGAGGGAATAATAATGCTAACTTATATGTAATTCCGGAACCCGTGAGACATCCGACGAAATTGTTAATGTACCAAAAGATACAAAGACTGGATACAGCTCTAAGTAACTTGGTTGAAGTACGTGATTTTACTTCAAAGTGTACGTTTTATTCCGTACCTCGAATTAGGATGCAAACACGGAAAACAATCTCTTGTACATAGCGCGTTTGTTTGGGATTGTATGTACGACTACATTTGCTCATAGCTCGAAGCGCAGCCAATTGTACAAACTGATAAACCTGTTTTTGTTATAGTACGCCTCCAGGAATCGTGATGCCGATTCCGCTTTAACCTGTGGTACTGGCCAATCCACTTTAAAGCCAATAAATATTCCGTGTTTAGTTTTTAATTAATTCAAAGCGTTATCATAGAATTTAGCTTGGTCCGCATAGTTATTATAAATGCTCGCTGTTAAATAGAATATAATTTTCTTAATCATGTTTTTGCTTGAACCTACTATAATCATGATTTGTATTGTTTTCTATTGAATTATTTACAGGTTGTGCTCTCGTTTGAATGAAAAGTATTTTGTTACGCTATGGTAATGAACACTTGGAAAATAACAAGGCAATTTATGTCATTCTTTTCTATTGCGACGTTTTAATACTGCGCAAGGATTTAGGTGTATTAAGTGTAATGAAGCCTTAATTCTATAAAAATGCATTGATCAAATAGAGAATTATAATATATTACTACTATTGTCAGTAGGAATGTAGCGTCACTTAATAAGTTTCGGATTGTTACCCACCAGACAATTTAACATTAGTTGCTCACCTTACGCGCTTAACTTAATCTTCATTCGAATCTTTTATATATATAAATTATATATACACCTGGAACAGCATAATATATTTTGTGTGGACTTGTTTATGACATGACAACATCTATTATTGTATTTATACATTAAAACTTTCCTGTAAACAACTTTGGCGTTTCAAATTCAAATTCACGGCACACTCCGTTAAAAAACCCCCGCCCAAAAACAAGGCTCTCGACGCGTATTAGCAAAACCATCAGGTATCCATTCCTCATAAAGCCCACTCTCATTTTCGTTACGTTGTTAATAAAAAGAAATGGGAAAGTTGTTGGTGTGCGCGTCAAATGAAAAAGTTGCCGGACGTGATGATACTGCGAAGCCAGCGAGCCACCTGCCTACAACCAACTAATTACGAACTCCCAAACTTCCATGAACACTAAAATATTTTGCTAAAAACGTCACCCGAATAACAAGCTTCGGGCTCATTTGTAAACATTAATTAAGCGGAATTAGTAATTTTGTCGCGCAGATTATGAGTCTTACGGTACATTGTGGCTGCAGTGTCAGTTTTACTTAATTTATGTTTTTAAATAATGAAACTTTAAAGTAAGGTCATAAATAATAATTGAATTGCCGGGTATAAAGACACCTAACATCCGTCGTTTCAGGCGATGGACGCAAGGCAGAGTTGACGGAGATTAAAAACTATATTCCTTTAATGGCTTCCTTTATTGTTCTGTCATGATCTGGCCTAGCTGGCCATAGGAAGGAACGAACGAACTAATAGTAGATTTAAAGACACAGAGCTCGATTACTTATAACTTAAAAAACAGTTTCTATATTAACGACTAGGCTACCACGAACAACTACGCAAATAGCACTTGGCTTAGTCGACTATCAGTCTATGGATTAAAATTAAATTTTATATTTTGTCCACGGACAGCAACTTCATAGCAGGCCAATCGTTAACGTAATCGATAAAAGGGAAAGTTTTCATATTTCATTAATATTAAAGCTTCGAAATTAACTATTTCATTAATTTGTAAATAAACTTTACTAATAACACTTTTGAAATTGATACATGGACCATTTAATTTTAACTACAAACTACAAAGTTATACCACTATTGTTGCACAGCTGAATAACAATTCCTACACTTAAACCTGGTGTCAACGTAAATTTGCAAGTATTAAACAACAATTTTGCCCTTAATTTCCGTATCTCGGTACGTTATCTTATTTATCTTTGAAAGTATCGACCAAAACGTAGTGCGAAACCTCTTAATAGTCGTGATCCTGTAAATTATGAATCGGGTACCGCCCAGGAGAGCTATGATTCACAGCTAAGATCTTAATAAGTAGGGTAATCTGACGCTCGTTTGCCGAACTTAGTTGGCGGAATATTGGAAGAGAACATATTTATTCCGGGCCAAATTATATGTGTGCATTAATAGTTATATATTGTATTATTGTTAGATATTGTACGTATTTTGAAACGAAATAAAAATGTTAATTGCATAAATAATAATATATGAGTGATCCGTTGAACTATGTGCCCTGCCCAATGTCACTTCAACTTGTTAACTCTCTGGGCTATGTTGGTTACCATAGCTCTACTACGTATATCAATGTTTCGGAACTTGTCGCGTAGGGAAACACCCAATAAAGAATAATCACCTAAACTTTCTAATATAGCCTATTTAAGAGGCCCTTAGTGAGCGACAACGTACCCGTCTTACCTTTTTTTAAATTCAGACACCAAAGTCTTATTCACCAAAGATTATTCATCAATATGACCACTTAATAAGAAAAAGATTGTACACCGGCTACCACACTTTATGTTATGCCAAACTTTACTTAGATATCAAATGTAAAATTTATAATATTATCAACGTGCATAATTAGCAGTAAATACAAATATTAAACTAACATTTATTGCTCTTGAGAAAGACGTTTAGCATTTATCGTTAACGTTGTACGAGTAGATGCGTTTCATGACTCATTCGCTTAGATTGTATCATGGTTACGGATAAAGTATTTTTAAGACACAGAAAGTACATTTACTGTTATCTTTTTTTATTCTAGCCTACAAGCCATGGAAAAAATCCCCACTTTCGTAAAATTTTAATAAATTTACCACAATAATATTATTACTTTTAGTAAATTTAATGTGTATCTATGAAATTATGAAATCATCAAATTACACTTGACATTCGAAATATTATATTATGTTTTAAGTATCCAGAATATTCTTGGGTTTTTATGGGCCATTTTGGGTGAATATGAATGTGTCCTTGCTACGGGGACAAATTCTTTAGTATATCAATAATGTAAATGTTTTGCATTCTGTATGATCAATTGATCATAATTATATCTTCAATTCTAACATATTTTAGTTTTCATGTACTGCTATCATTTTCATTAATTTGACATAGTTTCCTGATTATAATCTCAATTGCCACCTATGTTTGCATTTGCAAATCACTTGTATGCTGGCTTAATCGACTGTCTTGTATTTAATATGTGTGGTGAAACATTAATTTAAAATATTATTAAATTTTTTAATATCAATGATAAACAATAGTTCCGCAATTGTTTTACTTCGTTATAATAGTAGGTACATCGTGATCAGTACAGGATACTGGTCTTTATAGATCATTTTTATTCATCTTTTATACTTTAACTCTTTTTTTCTTATTCGCTTTATTTTACTTACTAATGAAGTTGCTTAAGTAAAAGTAAATACTAATACGTCCATTCTTTTATCCGTAAAAATATATAGTCCTAGATAATTAGATTCTACTTTTTCATTACGACCCATTTGGTGTTGCGGTTGAGAGGTCGACTGCAACACCAAGGGTTCCGGGTTCGATCCCCGGGCAGTACAAACATTTGTGTGCATGAACATGTCTGTTTGTAATGGATGTTTTCTATGTATAATATGTATGTATTTACAAAAAAAATGTATATAAGCATGTTTATCCGTTGTTGAGTACCCATAATACAGGCTTCACGCTTAACTTGGGACTAGATGGCGCTGTGTCAATGTCAGTGGATATTTATTAATATTATACTACAGTATCTAGGAACTTCAGTTTTGAATCAAGTGATTTGTTAACTTTGACCCATTTCCCTTACTGACTGCAACACATCTAAAGTGAGCGTATTACCACTGGATAAGTGATAATGCATTTAATAGATCGTTAAGACACTACTGCAGCCTGGTTGCAGTGGCCGCTTAACGAGCCCAATGGTGATTTACTAAAATTAACTATAAACGGACTAACATATATTGTGGGTACTTGTTTTACACCGAGAGTTAAGTGTCATACCAACAAGCATTTTCAAACAATAATTATTCTTCATAAATTATTTCATAGTTTCATAGTTTCAATTTGGTTTGGTCTGGCGTAGTGTGTTATTTATACTTTTAGTATGCCATACTATAAAATGTAAACAAATATTCTTCATTCCGTGATATGTAGTTTGACTTTGAGTCTCTCCTAGTATTATATGTAATTGTTTAGTAAGCGAGAAACCAAGCAGACGTACTTTTTTTTAATTATCCATTTATAGCTTAAAGCGGCAAATACCGCAAAGAAATTCAAACTTATTATTGGTATGGTGGGCATTGTTTGACGACTCATCTGGTGTAATGGTTGAGACGTTGGTAGTTACACCAAGGGTTCCGGGTTCGATCCCCGGGCAGTACAAACATTTGTATGCATGAACTTGTCTGTTTGTATTGACATGGGTGTTTTATAAGTATAATATGTATATATTACCAAAAAAAATTATATAAATATGTATATTCGTTGTTTATTACCCATACTACAGGCTTCACGCTTAACTTGGGGCTAGATGGCGCTGTGTGAATGTGTTTATTTATTTAAATAGGCGTACGGTTACCGGTTGCTTAGTAGTTCTTAAGCTTATAAATAGATAAAACTCCAGCAGATAAGTGGGATCAACGATATCCAAGCCCAACCTTGAAGCTCATTTGAATGAAATGAAGTCAATCAAAGTCTGTTAAAAAATAAATTCAAAACAAATTTAACTTAATAAACTTTTATACCAAATTACACACATTCGTATAACTATATTCTGGAATGTAAAGATTCAGGCGGTGTTCGAATGGGCTCCCACAGGATATTGCTTTTTAGCGTGAACCGATGCACGAGTAGGCAATATCTAGTGCAATAGATGCTGAGAACGGTCTATATTGCTCTGCCCTACAAGTACCGATGGTCACTTTATATATTAGGAATACTGCAATTTTGAAACATTATATTAATAAAGTTGAACTCAATTAGAAAATAAAGTACTCGTATAGTCTTCATTTTTACGAATACGCAAACATTAAATTAAATTTAAAAATTACATTGCTTTTTATCCTTTTAAATGCAATAGTGTTAAAAAGCGGCCAACACGAGCAAATATACTCACTTATTATTATTTATAAGCAATGATTTAAAAATCGAATTGTGATATGCCCACAAAACAGTCGAAAAAAGTGTTCCGAATGCAGTGACAGCATACATACACAAATTTTGAATTCCGAACACATTTACCTAAACAAAAGAGTACAAACTGAACTACGACCTTGACGACCCATTTGGTGTTGCGGTTGAGTGGTCGGCTGCAACACCAAGGGTTCCGGGTTCGATCCCCGGGCAGTACAAACATTTGTGTGCATGAACATGTCTGTTTGTAATGGTCTGGGTGTTTTCTATGTATGATATGTATGTATTTACGAAAAAAAAATGTATTTAAGTATATTTATCCGTTGTTTAGTACCCATAATACAGGCTTCACGCTTAACTTGGGGCTAGATGGCGCTGTGTGAATGTCAGTGGATATTTATTTATTATTATTTATTATTAACTCTCTTCGGCGGTTCGTTTTTGAGGCACGGGTGGCGTATCTACCTTTATATATACAGAATATTATTGTTTATAAGTTACCATTTTTTAAATTCATACAAATTAGACATGGAGTGCTTCCAAACAAAATGTCAGACAATTTTATGGTGCACGAGTATCGATACTAAAAACGTTACACATTTTTTAACCATCGTTTTAATGATTCACAACTCTTTTTACAAATTAGCATACATAACATGTACATAATTCATGTGGATATTACATTCATGTGCGTTTAAAATAACGTGAAATCTAAAATGTGTATTATATACATGTTTTTTCACCAGTTCCATTGTAAAAATAAGTTCCAAGGTTCAAATGTAACTACACATTCCCGCACAGGTATTCAAATATTGTAAAAAAAAAACAAACGATTCCAACGCAAGAATCTTGTAAAAACTCTTTTATTAGAAGGAATGAGTAAATAAGATTTTGTCCCCAAAGAAAGTTGGAAATGGAGCCCCTCATTTACATATCAATCGACATTACCTTTTTTTCGTTAGGACTGACGTTCCTGTATCGAAGCCGCGAGGTATGTCCTAAACATTTTATTACATTCTATGCACGTAAAATATAATATCCCAACCCACACTCAGATGTACGCGTTACGACCAAATATCTAAATGTAATTTCCATGCGTTGTCCCGCAATGTTTTCCCAGAAAATATTAACATGGAAGGCAAGGGGCTGAATCTCTCCTAAGTAAGTTGCAAAAAATGTACGTGATTTTACTTCAAAGTCCCTTTTGTCTTTATGGAGGGAGGGCATAAAAGTACAGGCACCGGAATGGCACATACGAAAAAATTACGAAGCGTAATGATGATGTGCCCGCACTTCCCTTGAAAACAAAATATTTTCTCTTTACAGTGACAGAAAGGTATTTGACGGGTTTTACGGGTACCTATGGCTGAAGAGTGGGCGACTTACTCCCCACTTAGGTGGTTTATTGCGAAACTTAGACAAACTGCGCCAAGCATGTCATCCACCTAGGTGCATGTTTTTTTTGGCGAACGGTGTGTTGTAAAAACTTATTAATCCCAGATATTACACATAAAACTTCGCCTTGGCATAACCAAACCTACAACATTGCTTCTTTAACTCCATCCAAGTACAATGTAAGATATTACATTAGTAGTCAGTTCATAGTTTTGTTATTCAAGCATGCTAATAACTTAAATTACTCACATCTTTTCAAGTGCCTTTGAAACTGAGACACATCACAAGTTTCACAGGAATTCTTTAGTCATATTATTTTATAAAAAATACGATATGTGGCGTTTGTTAGTTATAATAATGATTCGGACTTTTAGAGACAGGTTAAAAGGATGAATTTCAAAATATATTTATAGCAACATAAGTATAGGTAAAATAATGAAATTTATAGATGCTAAAATAATTATAAAAAAAAAATTTGAATCTGCGTTACGACTAGCTTTATGTTTTTCTACGTTTAATCAATGTTTATAACTAAGTACTAAATAGGTGTTTTTTAAAGACCATGAACGATACTCAAATAATGCGCACATTATTTTTACTGCACTGGGATCTAACCCGGAGAAACCCTAACTATGCAGTTTATATAAGTTATCTAGCTTTGGCTTTGTTTTTCATTTTTTATATACATTATATACATTGTATTGTCTCTTATCTTTCGGTAGAACATAATAAAAATGTATCATAGAAATCTATTGTATAAAGTATAAAAATTGATTGGTTCTTCTTTACATTCATAGCCTATGTTGCGATTCTTGAGTCGAGAAAACGTCAGCAGTAGCTGAGCGTCTGAGGGCAAAGAGGACCCCAACATACATGGTGGCTCCAACATCGGCTCCCTACTATAGCGTCAATTTGACCCATCGGCCATGTGGTGACAGTGTAGCTTCAACGATGGTGTTTCCGTGGTCCAGGATTCGGACTCAATGTACTCGCAACGTTTAGTCGTCCAAATAGTAGAGTAACATCTCTTTTTGACGACTCATTTGGTTTGCGGTTGAGACGTCCACTGCGACACCAAGGGTTCCGGGTTCTATCCACAAAACAAACATTTGTGTGCGTGTCTATTTGTAATGCTCTGGGTGTTTTCTTTGTATAATATGGATGTATTTACCAAAAAATATATATATAAGTATGTTTATCCGTTGTTTAGTACCCATAATACAGGCTTCGCGCTTATCTTGGGGCTAGATGGCGCTGTGTGAATGTCAGTAGATATTTATTTATTTGTATATTTATCTCACGTCGTACGGCTACCCTGGAACCTTATGGCGATGGCGAGACGCAAGCCCTTCCATCAACAACCACGACCACTCCGTTAAGAGTACACGACTAAGAAGAGGATTCGGACATACAATGTCAGTGAGTGTCACATCGATTTTTATTTCTAAAAATAATTTTTTTTTACTAGTTCGGTGATAATAGCACAAATAAAAGGGTAATGTGATCAGCTTTGTCAGTAGGGGGTACTATAGCCGCAGCGGGAACTCTTGCCTGGGGCACCGTCTAATGCATTCACTCCAATATCAACACCACCACTAATGTACTGTAAGTGAATTTCAGTAATAAGAGAGAGAATTCGGTAATTTTGTTTATTAAGTGCCGAATATTAAGTTTATTGGCGCTGTAGGACATCCATTATTTTATTCTATTAAACGCGACGAGTTTGGTATTCATCAGGATATAGAGTGGCACATTCTCAACTTATCTACATTTTACGATCTTTTTAAATAACAACATGTTTCCCTGGATATTTTCATATATTTTCTAATATTAAATTATATATTAAATAAAACAAATTTACGTAAGCAATTGTAATCCGAAAAGCTTTATCAAAGAAAAGACTCCATTAAATTTTATGAACACCATGAGCATTTAACATAAAGAATATCTTTGCGACAGTGTTCTTACCTTAACAAGGGTCAAGGACAAAATCGATGAATCGTCGGCCATAAAAAATCCGATGACATAAAACCCAATTCAATACCGCACGCTCGTTACTACTAAACTTGTTCGTATTCTTACGTCAATTGTAGGTTTTTCACGTAGGAACATCGCCGTAATTGCCCAGATATACGAGGCAGCGGAGAAGCAACGAGTAACTCGATTATCGGGACGGTATTTCCTTCGGACAAAGCGATCCCCCCGATGCTGGAAGGTTCGTTTAAAGAAGTAATTACACGAGCAGCAACTTTGGCCACATTTGTATGCGAGAGGCGCACAGTGGGCGGAGGCGATAACGCAAATTCGTTTTGCCGAACATCTTGCTAATAGAGTTTCACTAATTTATAAGAGCGTTAAGCCTTGGCCAGACCGGACCGGCGTAAAACTGTCCGCGGCCGACGTAAAACGGATTTGATGTTAGACCCTGTTACATATTTGATGGGGCTCAATCTTTCACCGCGGCCGGGAGGTAAGCAAGCTTAATTATGAACACGGGAGTGCGGAATTACGGGAATTGTTGGTTGATATCGTGGGATAAAATATTGTTTTCTTTCCTTAATTAAAATTAAGCAATGTTTGGGAATATTTCATTCGAAGCGGTTATGTTAAATTACATAGATATAAATGTCGAATACGAGTGAGATAGGTTATAAAGTCTAGATATAATATGGGATAAAGATCAACCATGTCAGTATTTTAAAAATTAAATGTAATAAGTAAGTTTACTAAACTAGCCATCACTGACAAGGCGCAAAGACGTGACATAAAGTACGTGAAGTCCCGTCGGGATCTAGTAATATTACTGTCTATCTCACCTCTCAGTTCAGGACAAACCTATATCTGAAGCATGCCTCTTCTGACGGTAGGAATATGCGAGATTACGGTACCTACACAGGTTTCCCCATATCTATGCTATGTGAGAAAACCTTTGCCGTGCAGTGGGTCTGTATAAGTTGACTGACTGCAGAAGATACATAGTACAACATCCTTTACACGTACATATTGGAACACCTTACTCACATTCAGCTTTCAGCAAATATTACGTATATTATTTACCACTGAAGGGCTCAATGTTTATTTTCACTTAAATTGAGTTCGAAAGGGATGGCGCTATTTATCGTGTAGAGCGCCATCTCTTTCGAACTCTATTTAAGTAAAGATCAACGCTTAAGTCTCGTTCTAGAATACTGGCCTAAGACTTACCAACTTAAAATCTTTGGAGCTAATATGAGTCAAAAAAATATTCTCTATGTATAAAGGTAGATACGCCACCCGTGCCTCAAAAACGAACCGCCAAAGAGAATACAGTTTGTAGTCTTTTGTTAAGGCAAATATACGCTCATTCGAAATATGTGTATGTGTGCTGTCGCTGCATTCGGAACACATTCGGAATCTATACTATTTCCATCATTGGAGTCAACTAGCCGACCTAGTGCAACATGAACAGAGGCTAGCTTGATATCGCAAATTTTCATAGTAAGAGGTGACTCAGGTTTCAAAAAGCTAGAGATCATTATATATAAACTCATTAGGGAAACACGAATTAAGAGCTTTTTCTAAAGACGTACTTATACGAGTTATACGGTGTAAGTAATACATAATAAAAAATACAACCAACCACGTTTGAACAGATATAATTGTAACAAGTTCTTCACAGTGCAAAAATCAGACCACCTTTCTACGTAACACTGAGTTATAAAACAGCACAATTTGCACTAACCCGGCCTATCGGAGGAATCAAGCCATAAAAAATAAAGAGAAAACATAACGAGGAAGACACACAAAATAATCCTGTGCCTTGGTTAATATAATGATTCAGACTTACTATTGTATATTCCAAGTACAATGAAAAGAAAGAATGGAATAAAGGAATATTTTTGTAAGCTAGGGCTCAAGTGGATTATGAGTATTATGACATAGCTTTTGTTAATTAAAAGACCAATCTTACTACAGGCCACTTTGCAAAACCACACCTGGTACAAAAATTACGACCCTCGTACAGCTTCTGCGATATTTTTGAAACTGCTGAATAAAAACAATTAGGTCTGTCAAAGAAACTGTTTTCTAACAGTACTTTTTTTTTAATATTGTGATAGATATTTAAAAAGTTACGATTATTTTTTGGGTGGTAACTTTACTGTTGGGCGTAGATGGCATACAAAACTTTACCGTGCAAGTGGCGATAGCAGATGTCACTTAGTCTAAAAAATTTTTTATGCAAGTGCCTAAGTTCATCCAAGAGTGGGACTCCAACCTCGATTTAGGGCGTTGCATGGGGCTAGGTAACCTAGTACTTGTTTGTTTCCTAATAATACATTTTTAGTAGATACCTAAGTTAATAATTATTTTTTAATATACTGTTACTTGCTGTTACGGAACCTTTTATGGGCGAGTCTGACTTGGTCGGTTTTTTCTTTTCCTTTAATTTTTTTATTTCCTTATAAGTTGTCGTTCCTTTGCTAGATTCCGTCATTATTTGTAATGCCGAATGCATCTAGTTTTTTTTAATACAATTTATTAACTCTTATCTAAAGATAAAAAGACCTCTTGAATGGGAATGATATATTTATATCGGGATAGGTCTATTTCACTTTTTTTTCAAAAATGCTATGTTCAGACAACCGAAACCGCAATAACTAGTATTTTTAAGTAAAAGTCTGAACTACCTACCAATATTTATATTAATTTAAATTCATACATAATTATTGATGCGATAGTAAAACTATAATTGCTTATATTCCTTCATTTAATGAAATGAAGTATAATTATATTCAAACAATAATATAAAATAAATATCCCAGAATCAACCCTCCGGTTGACTGCCACTAAAACTGCCCGCTCACGACATCAATTTGACAAAATTACTGCCTCTGAGTTAGATTAAAATAATTATGTCTCAGTAAAGCGCGGCATGATGGTAAATATTCATAATTTATTTAGAAACATAAGGGCTTGCAGATCCCTGGCTGTTTAGTTGACTCGGGCGTCGTTACGTTGTCTCAGCCACTTTATGTTACGAAAATTTCATTTTAGGGCGCTCATTCTCCCCTATTATGAAGACTAATTCACATTATGCGACGTTATATTATGGAATTTACTAAGGATTTAAAATTAGCAGGGATCGCCTATTATGCTGCTGTATTGGCTTTCATTATTATAATTTATATTACCTGCTGGTACGCGCACTACTAACCATTACACTTAATTACAAATCATGTAAATCTTTGGTATTTTTTTAAAGATGTAATGGATTCAGCAAGGTGAAATCTGAAATGAAATCGTACAGGTTACGATTTAACTAATCGTAAACTATTTTTTCTTGTTATCTTTTATTACTATGTCCCCCTTCTGCAGCAAATATATACTTTTTACTTAGAGGCTTTATGACCTTATACGAGAAAAAGCTTCATTAAAATTATATACGGCGTTAAAGATTTTTTTTTCATATTCAAAAATTATCAAATTACATACATAAAATGTACCTTATTTATCCTACAAAGGAGATAAAATTAGTATTACAATAATGAATCCGTGCCTGTGCCCTGCATTGGCATAATAGGCTGATGATGACTATAATATTTGTCCTTACAAACAATTCGCCTATTATTTTTTAATAGGATAATTGTGTGTTTTTTTTAAATCTACTTATCGTTTTGACTTAAAACACAGCTCACTTGCGGTTTAAAATGTTTCATTTTGTTACTATCCGGAGAGACCGTCAAAACTGGATACGACCAGAACCGGGGTCAGATCCTTACAACCGCGCACTAACTCGGATTTATATAGTGTAGGAAACGCCGCTAAAAGTGTGCCGGAAATCGCATCAAGACGCCTTTGCTGTGCTCTGACCGCCCACCGAGAAAATTTATACTCGGGTATTACGAGTAGGTCTCGTACAGAGTGGGGTTGACCTTCGTATAAAAAGTGGTCTAAAACAACTCAGTGGCGACGGGTTACTTGGTTAATTGTCTTCGAATCAACCCATTAAATTGATTGAAGTGTTGACTTTTAATGGCAGAGTGATGCTCAGTATAATGCTGTACCCTTAAATAATGCTCTATGAATTCTATTTGGTCTACCAAGATACTGTTATGCACCTGAGAAGTCAGTAAATGAAATTGATAGCCTATGAGCAAGCCAAAGAATAAATACATTTGTTTTTATGATAGGTTCTTGGGAAAATAAAAAAAAATACCGAAAATATACCTACCTGTAAGAAAATTTATCAGTTCTTCATGTAATATATATTTTTTTAACATTCTTTAAATATAAATACCAAATATATTTAAATTTTGAATTAAAATCAGAATTTTATATCATAATTATATTTCAAATTACTTCAGGATTATAAAAATATGTCCTTGTGAGTATTTCCCGATTCACTGAGTTGTAGTGGAGAACATAGTTCAAAATATGGACTTTTGCGATAAGATCATTGTACCTACACTCTCGTAAATTTAGGAGAGCTACTCAAGTAGGTAACAAAAGGAAAATATTTAGCTACACTTTTTCCCGTTTCAAACTAGGGACGCGGCCAAGATATTTTCCCCTTATGCCTTTTTAACTCTACAACGAGGCTTAAAGAATTTAACCAAGGTATCTTTTTATCAAACCTTACCTATGGTACCTAAATCAATGTTGATTTATTGACTTTATAACTTATCCACGCACCTTGCCCGCTGATTATTTATGAGAACTATCGGAGACAGGATTATCATGAAACCTGATAGTTTTCTAATGTTTTAAAAAACCCATTAACAAATTACCACTTCACAAGTGACATTTGTCAATGTATCATCACGCAAACGAATACTTTAACAATGACATCAAAACGCAAACATGCATAAGACAAACAGCCATTTCAAAAATGCGTTTTTTTATTATATTGCATACTGACATGTCAACAAGTTACGAAGCTATAAATAATATTTCACAAATAGAAACTTATCAGTCCCACAACTTTAGAAAAGATCACCAGCAGGCGTGACCTTAATTATATAAAAGGCAAAAATAAGTTAAATATTATCATTGGACATTGACCCATATTTGAGGGTACCTACCTACTATACATACGTGAGTCGTCTGGGTGGGTTAGTACCCACCTAGACGACTCGCAGTGCCAGATATTGTCCCGTAAAATAAGAGTGCTATGCACTTTTGTGTTTCGGGATGAGGGCACTGTAGCTAGTGAAATTACAGGGTATAAGAGACCTAACATCTGTTGTCTCGAGTGACGGGCGCAGTGCAGCATTGGTGGAGAATAATACATGTTTAAAAGTTGTTGGTTTCCTTCAATGTCACTCTGTCATGGTGAGGCGTATCACTTAACATCAGGTGAATTCTTTGATCGCCCTGTTCATTTGGCGACACAAAAAAAATCGAATTGACTAAATTCATATAAGGACCTTTACAAGAATGCGGTCACGCCGCGTGCTTACAACAGTACCGAATTTCGCTCGACTGGTTCCGGAACAACTTTACCTCTATAGCCAAGGAGACAGTAAAACAAGGACACTTTATAATAATATATTATATTACTCACTCATATTTCATAATTTGTATGTTTAACTGCTCGAATACTTAGCCGGAACTAAAATATCATACAATATATTTATAACTTTTTCTGGCTAACGTTCAAGCGATTGTTCATATTGGGTTTATATTATGTAGAAAAGAATAATACTTTTAGTGGTATACCATTATTAAAACAATTAGTACATTTATGTGTATAATTATTTTTTTAAAACTCTTAATATCATTGCAATCAGTCTCCGACTTAACATGTATAATATCATACGAATACTACGGGTAATTTTGTAAATAATCCGTAAAATATACGTGGCTACTAATCTGTTACTGCAACTGTACTAAGGAGTACTTTACATGATAGAACAATGATGAAATGCGTCGCAAAAAAAGTAAGCAAATAATAATGATATCACAACAAAACAGTAAATACCTTGAAATAATAGTAGCCGGCAAACACGTACAATAACACAATAAAATACCATTTTTATTACATGAATCCTATCAAAATACGCGTCACACGAGAGCGCAGCGTTCCATTACGCGTCCAATATATCCATCGACGCACCCTCTCCCTTGGCTTATTACCCTTTATTCCAGAAGTTCGATTTACCTGTCTCCCGTTGGTTTTACTTCCCTCTAATACAGCGGCCGATCTAAATTCATATAACCGGGAAGCATTTGTGTCCGGAATATGTAGGTTTTCTTTGTAGCCCAGTATAAGGGCGTGTATGTCCGCCTTTGAGAGGAGACACAATTGCGATTGTTTGCATATTTATCTACATGTTTTCGCGGGTTGAATATGAATGCACTCTTTGTTTGGACGTTGGAGGAGGTAAATATTATTGCGTCGAATATGTTGAGCACATGACATATTTTTATTAATATTATGTATCTTTTAAAGGTTATTGACGCGAATCTGTATTGGATGCTTTTTTGTAAATAAATTGTCCACAATTTATGGCTGGCAGGATAGCAGTACCTGCAAAAGATATGTTAAATGACAATTCCTTTTTTTTTTCTTCTAAATATATCCTTCCCTCATCTCGCTGCAAAATAATTATGCATCAAGGGTCAAAGTTTTTATCCGTATCCGTTTCCAACTTTTTCTTAACCGGTGAGCGAACAGATCCACAATTTCCTTTTAAAACATTGAAAAAGAAACACATGTTCTTTCCTAATTTCAATATTTGTCATTTTGCAAAAACTTTTTTTACAAATATCTTTTCATACTTACTAAATTAAAATGTAGTAAACATTTTCTTTCTTACTACTTTGGTAGCCTATTTCTTGGGTAAACAATACATTTTCTTGCCAAAATAAGTGAACCTGCGATAATTACACTCATATAAGTTCACCGCTCATAAAATTATAGTATTCTGTAATTAACACGTACAAAGGAAAAGTGTCTTGTCCGACTCTATTATGAGTGATCTGTCTACGCCTCCAAAGGGAATAAGCGACAGAGGGGGTACCTCTTACAAACTGACATGGTCATTAAATACCTACATAAAATAACGTTTCTTGGACAAATACAGTGTAACGACCAATAAGACGTTGGCAAGCAGCCTTGTGCTTATAAATTTTTTGCAACTATTGTAGCAGTTTCCGTTCCCTTAGTCCTGAGATTCTACATAAGTCTGGGTTCACTTTATAATAGAAAACAAAAGCCATTGTTGTGTTTATCAAAAGCTAACGCGTCACACCTATGTAAGCTCTAATCTGCACCTCGTAAACTTCAATCAAGACATTAATAAAAAAACTTTAGTTAGAGATATACCAGAAAATTCGGTAAGAATTAGGTCTGAATTAGTTTTGAGTAGTTAGTCGAACGTTTACCTTAACCTTGAGCCATATTCTGATCATAGTTTGCAGGTGGAGAGGGGATAGAATATATTGCGTAAAGGGTCACAAAGCTGTTACTGAAGCGATCTAATAATACGATTCTCTCTTCAACCTATTGCAGTCCACTGCTGGACATAGGTCTCCCCCATCTCCGCCTTTCTCATCCAGCTTCCACCAGCGACCTTTCGCAAGTCATTGGTTCATCGGGTCGGAGGGCGTCCTACGCTACGCTTGCCAAGACGCGGTCTCCACTCCAGAACTCGTCTGCTCCAACGGCCATCGGTTCTGCGACATACGTGACCAGCTCACTGCCACTTCAACTTGCTGATCCGGCGGGCTATGTCGGTAACTTTAGTTATGTTACGAATTAAATCATTTCTAATCTTATCCCTAAGAGAGCCTCCAAGCATAGCTCGCTCCATTGCGCGTTGAGTGACTTTGAACTTGTGAACCAATCCCGCAGTCAGTGTCCATGTCTCAGCTTCAGACTTTCGTCTTTAAGCATTGCGGAATAGTTGACGTTAGGACATGACGTAGCTTACCGAATGCCGCCCAGCCCAACTGAATCCTCCTACTAGCCTCCCTCTCGAAGTTATGCCCGGCCAAGTTGGATGGTTTGGCCCAGGTAGATATACCCCTGCACAACCTCGAGACGGACGCCATCGACGCATATCGGTTAAACAACATATATCAAACAATTTTAATCGTATTATGTGTTATCGATGCATAATACGATTAAAATTGGTGAAATATGATTTCGATGACTTTTTGTTCTACTACATGGTTTGTAAAGTACTTTTTCCGCCATATCATAGAAGTGTCTGTTCTGCGCATGGTGCATAATCGTTGTTAGCTGAGCCATCACGTTCCGCCGCCTGTCTCATGCAAGTAATCATAATATCATAAAACTTTTGCACTTCGCCAAAAATCCCGGGATCTCAGACGATGTCTCACGGAACTCCTTGGGTAATCAGAACTTAATGAAAAGTGCGCCCGGCCGTCAGTCGAGAGACGTTACCCAAATTTTAGAGGTCACGTAAAATATTAAAACGGCAAGATGAAGTGGCCAGAGATTCATTACTTTTCCTTGTTTTTATTATTCGTAAATAAGATACTCAAACACGTTTGCGTGTTCGTAACATAAAACGGCCTGCAGTAAACCCTCACTCAAACGCTGGAGTGCCACTCATAATTGTTAGTTAACATCCTACTAGATTACACGGGGGGAAAAATACTTCGACACTCGTTGGTTTAGTTTTAAATGAAGAGTCTGCCATATTATTTTGCAAAATATTTTAAACATAAATTAACAAACATCTAAGTATTTACTAGTGCATTTACTACTAAAAGATTTCCGCTTAGTATTTCCGCAGACTCAAAAAACCCTTTTGTAATATTGAAAATGACTCGTATATTGCATTTCGTCCAAATATGCGAAAGCGCAAGTACCATTATCCAAAAAACCAATTAAGTACTGCATACATTTCACAACATGAACTATGACGTTATTAAAAACTTTTTTTTTATTTCTTTCAAATGTGTAATCATTCTTCATCTACATTAAACACGAAAAATGTGTTAAGAGAGCTAAGAAATGTAACAAACAACAGCAGAAAGGTGTAAATAAAATGCACGAATGGAACACGACGAATATTTGAAAGAAATAAATCTAGTGATGTGCCTAAGTCACGTTATCGACATTTAGGTTCTTTGGTCTTGAATGTATAATTATTTCATATCGGTTGTCGATCACTTAATATGCATGAGTATGAATCACACCGTTGTTAAAGCTATCAGAATGATTTTTGCTCACAAATATAATAACTTTCTTACAAACAAATGTATTCTGTTTTTCTTACATGGGTATCGTATGTATTTATTAAATAAAACTTAATGATTAATAGCCTCATATTTTTTTATATATATAACAGAAAAAGTACAAAATATAAATAACAAATAAGTATCCCCTAACATTCACACAGCGCCATCTAGACCCCAAGCGAGGGGCTTGTAGTAAAGGTATCAACAACTGATAAACTTACTAATAACTATTCTACCTTAAATATTATTGAAAAAAACAATATCGACATTGTTAAAGTTAGCCAGAACCTACATCCTTATTCTTCAGCACAGGCGAAGCGACAGAACTCTTTTGTTATTTATGCTGTCGTAAAATTGAACCAAACATTTTCGAATCATCCCGTATATTTTTTATTTGATATTTGACTTCGCCCGCTCAACTCATTCATTTGGAAAATAGCATCATGCTTATTTCGTTGATCTTTTTATGAGTTGAAGATTGTTTTTTCTTTTATTCTCGGCAGGGTTGTGCTAATAAGATAAATCAATATGAACGGGACAAGAAAACTAGGAAACATTAGTTATGAAGGGGATAGTATGCACTTAAAGCTTTAGAATTGCCCAAACAAGACTAATAAATAACAGAATATCAGGATATCAATAGTAAAATTACGGCCCTCATGACCTTAAATCCATTTAACAACTCATTTGGCATATTGGTGGAGATGTCGGCTACTACACCCTCTTGGTGTCTATTTGTATCGGTCTAGGTGTTTCTATGTATATATTTACACTAAAAGTATATAAGTATGGCTATCCCTTGTTTAGTACCTAAGCTAGATGCTTAGTTTAGGGCTAGATTGCGCTGTGTAAATGTCAGTGGACATTTATTATTTATCTTTCAACTGATTTTATATTTAAATTGCCTATTCTTTTCTCAAAAACTCTAAGTCATGCTAGTGGCGAACAGGGCCCGGCCTATCACAAACATGTGCTGGAAGTTCGTACCAAAACCCATCAACAACGAAAGTCGACAACGAATAGAGACACCTTCTTATTTATTTTATCCGCCTCTAGTGGTACAGCGTTCGGTTTAAATCACTGCATGTCCCGAGGTTCGTGGGTTTGAATCCTGCGGATAAACATCACTTTGTGCGGTTTTTACCAGTCTGGTTAGGGCATTGAATCACCTGGTTATCCAAAAAGAAAGATGATTCCAAGCTTATATAAAATTTGATTAATATTATACTCAAAGGATTTTTCGCATTAAATTTAAACCTACACGAAGCACAATGTTCCAAATTGCCCCCACGGGTTTCATTTACACAATCAGCCTACAAGTGGTGCTGGTTATTCTTCCAAATTGATCATAGTACATTCCCGATGTTTATGAAAACATTTTTAGTATTTCAATATTTATTGATTTATTACGGTTTCCTTAGATTTGTGTCGTATAGCGTCAAGATTGCTGCTCTCTTAGCTCTGGTCCAAGGGCTATGGGTTCGGAACCTGACTTGGAAGGTATAATAAAATTCACTATGTGTATTCTTTTACACACATTGAAGGTTCAATGATGATCCCGTGCTTGGGGGAGGGAGTATTGAGCCGTCAGACTTAGGTTCAAAACCAGATAATACCTAGTTCACAAATAAGAAAGACAGACACTTAATTATTTTAGAGCAACAGCTGTAGAATTTTATCATTTTAGCTGTAAAATTTTATGCTAGACTAGGTGATGTTATGCTGCATTGCCTAATATAGTTATAATAAGCCGATTGATACCATATTACGTAATATTATATATGTGGTGAAACCATTTATACATTGATTTATACAATCACAATTACTGAACTCATAAGAAAAAAAATACAACACAACAAGTAACATCAAAAGTCGAGTGCAATGTAAGCGGCCTTATTGCTAAGATAGCGATTTCTTCCAGGTAGATGGTGTACTAAATTCAAATTAAGTACATTTTTTATAATACCGTATTGTTCATAACGTCGACCATAACGATAAAACATTAATACAAACGTTCACACATTCGAATCTCGTATATTTTATTTAAAATTCAAATAGTGAATATGTAGATAGCATTGGTTTTGGTTTCATACACCGTAAATATTCATATGGCCGATAGTCAACAGCAAGATACTAATTTTGAACTGAATACACTATGTTGTTATATAATATATTTTATTTAAAAAAATATATTTTTCAAAAGCGAAACAATGCAGAGTTCAGGATAAGGTTTTATCAAGTTTAGTGTTTAAAGTATCTTGAATAAACTTTTGATATTTTACGTTTTTTCATTCCCGATTTATTTATGAAATAAATTGTACAACATTGAATTAATCAAATCACTTCAAAGCCACGTCGGAATGTAGTTCGTGGTTGATTGGTATATTTAATGTTCATGTTAACCGCAATAAACGAAGACAATAACTTATATTTTTATCATTACATCATTTATCATAAGTGATGTAAATAGAAGTTATGTTTGTACATTAAGTGTTTACCAGTCATTGCTTGATACACTCTGTTTTGCATGTGAAGCTGGTTTATACAATAAATAATCTCGTAACGCTAGGCATACTACGAGCAAACACACACTTCTCCACGTGCTACGAGAAAGTAGTAATTGTGTAACACATTTAACTGGCGTCGACTTGCATAATCAAATAAAGGATTATAAATAGGTAGGTACCACTAGGTAGGTAATAGGTAGGTCTAGGTAGGTACCACCGCAGTGCCGGATATCATCACGTGAAACAGGAGTATTATGCACTTTTGTGTTTCGGGATGAGGGCACTGTAGCAAGTGAAATTACCGGGTATAAGAGACCTAACATCTGTTGTCTCGGGTGACGGGCGCAGTGCGGCATTATTGGAGGATAATAACTGTCTGTCAGTTGTTGATCTCCTTTAATACCGCTCTGTCATGGTCTGGCGTATCACTTACCATCAGGTGAGCGTCCAGACCGTCCTATACACTTATATCATAATATAAAAAAAAACTACAACTGATATGAATAATTCAAATGCTGGATTGATGTGAAGAGCTCTTTATAGCATATAAAGAGCACCAAATATAATTAACGGTCGGTAGAAATTTGAGCAGAGTTATATTTACGCAGTGTGCATTTTTTAATAACCTAAAATTTTAGGGAGTAATTAACACAGAACGAAAATAATATGATAGTTGGTCATTTTTATTTTTCACACATTTTAAAACAATCCATGTAAAAACACCTTTCACATGTCAAAATCCAATATTAAACTTTACTTATCTATGAAATGTGCCATAGCGTAACTAAACAAATAATAAATAGCCGCTTTCATACCTGCATATTATCTTCGAAGATATGCAATTTAAAACTTAGTTACTGTGACATTCTGTAAACAATATTTCTACCTATTTTTCTAATTTTGCCACTAAGTTTTAAGCTATCGAAAATAACATGTTGTAGAAGTAGTAAGGAATAAATATTACAAGTAAGTAAGCAATGATTAAGGTAGAAACCATTTACACTGATATGAAAAAATATAAAAATATTTATTGCCAATTTAAACCTACATAGTTAACATGAAATTGTCCTGTAGAGGTAGATTTAACGAAGTTCAAGAATACATTGTGTTAAGCTCACAAAAATACTCGTTGAAAACAAAATATGAGACTAAAAATTTAAATAAAATATTGCCATGATGAGAAAAGCGAAGGACCGGGATGTCTGGCGCAAAATGGGGGAGACCTATGTCCAGCTGTGGACTGCAATAGGTTGAAGAGATTGCCATCTCATATATATTTTTTGTTTACATGTATGTTAGTGTTAGTGAGTGATATTAAACTTGAAATGATGTTGAGGTTGAGAGCCGAAAATATCGATATATGCTATCTTTGTGATAAAACATAACATAGTCCTGAAGTAAAATATTGTTTCCTGGGATTAGGGATTAGCATTAAAGTAAAAAGTAGGCAGACGGCCACAAGTAGTGCCCCTAAGATATTTCTTAGTTAAAATGCGCTTAAATTGAATAAGTCATATAAAATATTCACAAGAATATCTTAGAATCAAGAATTATTACAACAAACGACTGTAGTTCACCATTGAGTGGCCAACTCGTAAAATAAAATACAACAGCGAATATGATTCAACCTAATTTACAATCAGTTTAATCAAGTGCACAGCGGGAATATTAAAAGGAACCCACACAGACAAAACATACGGCTGACAATTGCATCTCACGTATTCAATTATCAGAGGACGTGATGGGGAAAATATCCGATATTAAAATAATGGGTGCATTTATGCAGGC
>PQWD01000892.1:35900-99659 GCA_019425675.1 Leucinodes orbonalis | reverse complement strand
AATAGCGTTACTGAGTGGGAGGGATCGACCGACGGCGCGCTTTCTTCTGAAAGAGGACGAGCTCTTGTGCGGATTGACCTCGACCCTCCTTTCTAAACCAATCACCTAGCGTGTTGGCGGACTTTTGGAGGGTCCTTACTAGGGGCCTGCGTGCCTTGACGAACAGTAAATGGCTGTATCGTCGGCAAACAACGCGATGTTCGTCTTGATCGGGGAGGACGGAACTCCGGGAGGTCGCTAGTGTATAGCATGAATAGGAGTGGGGATAACACCGCGCCCTGCGGTATGCTGCCGCCAGGGGGTGGGGAGGGATAGAGTACCCATCTACTACTGGGCCAAGTGGTTTTCGTGGACGACTAAAGCCTTACACCCTTTACGGGTAGGCTCGTGCGCCTCGGTGGAGACGATAATGAGCTGATGATGATGAAACAACTGAGATAAATCGCACAAAGTGGCATTCACTCTGCGGTTTCCCAGCTGGATGGAATCCTCGACCCACGGATCACGACGAGATGTAATTCGCTTCGTTCGTTCGCGAACGAACGCTTTGACCTCGAGGTTAAAGATTACTATTACTTTTTATCTTAGTTGTGCAAGCATTTACATTTCTATACTATAACCTATCGCAGTCCATTGCTGGTCATATCCTCCACTTTTCTCATCCAGTATCAACAGCGACTTTTCACAGTCGTAGATCCATCGGGCCGGAGGGCGTCCTACTATACGCTAGCATTTACATTTATGTGGATTTTTTCGAGCCTGCAGCCCTATGTGTGTTTTAATTTAATTCGAATAAAGCTTCAGAAGCGGAGGACCGGGATATCTGGCGCAAAATGGGGGACCTATGTCCAGCAGTGGACTGCGATAGGTTGAAGAGAGAGAGAGAGAGAAAGCTTCAGAAACGTGATTCGGCATACGGTGGCTGATTTTTAGCATCTCTATAAAAATCCTCGATTTAAAATACGCCATATTTTGTTTTCACACGTAAAACATTGATGAACATTTGGACTAGACCTCCATTGATTGTTTCTAAAAAGAACCTGTTGATCACATTTACCATAAGTCACAGGACTGAGGGCCATTTCCTTATGATTAAGAGCTTTTCCGTAGATGTATTTGGTTGGATATAACGCTAGAAAACTTATACCCATACTCTTCTAAAAAATTGACTCTAAGCCATCTCTTGCTGTCCAAAAAAGTGGTGATGATCCTTATTTTCACCACTACTATTTCATGTTCTTTTTAAATCTGCCCTCTTCACACGACATTCGGATATTCATTGAATTCTCAATAAAAGCTCTTGTTCTCATAAATCCATTTTTTTAGAAAGTAACACTATGCCACAGTCATCTGCGCAGGATATATTTAAGTGCATAAGTGTGCGCGCAGACACAGATGCACCCTCTCGTCTACGCCCTTCTGTTACCGATGGAACGGAGAACCGCTACGACCGGGGAAGAGCTTAGATGCAGTATTTGGCCGATCAGCACTTTTACCTCTGTTGTCGCCCTGAGCCTTCTGCAATGCTTTGCTATACCGCCTCATCCGCCAAAACCATTCGTGTACTACGCTTGGATTGCCTTCAAAGCCGGAATAGGCTTTATGCACTATGCAAGAGGTATCCGCTAAAAACCTACACTAAAACATAGGTCCCCTCACCAGGTTTAGTCCACGAGCCGACGTGGTTTACCGGGGTGTGGCCGCTGCGTGCAAAACAGCTACTTGGAGCCACCGGTGAGAGTCTATGGATCGCCTAAAATAAAGAGAGTCACCCTCCTTTTGGAGGATCAACTGACTTCTCATTTCATAGACGCCCCACTACACCCCAAAAGTAACTGCACACACTGTATATAGTTGATAATCGATTTGAAACGTTATCCCTAGCTGTTTGCAATTATTCGGCAGAAAGTGACATCATTATCAGTTGATATCGTCCTACTTCAGGGTATAGGCCTTCCTATATAGGAAGCCAAAGCAAAAAGTGACGTTACAACTTGAGTACATATATCGTTTAACAAAATGCTTTATGAATTAATTCAGGCACTCGCATCTAAGGTACTTAAATGTCCGATTCTTTTTTTTGTTCTCAACTCTTACATTTACATTAGTTCTGCCACGAATAATGCTGTACCAATCACGTTTTGGAAAATGATTGAATAGAGTTTCTCAGGACAATACAACTCTCGATTACGTGACCAAAAGTCAATACCACACGCGGCAATGTATTGCACGTGTAAAGAGTAAACTTTAGTTATTTTATAGAATTTTCATAGTTCGCTTATGACCTTTTCAAACTAATATCGACCACTTTGGAATCCCTAACCTAAAGATAATTTTGGGAATTCCTAACCTTAACCATAGACAATTCCCATATAAAGTGTAGTCAATACAACCGGCGACAAAGCCTTCACATATAGAATTTACTATAGTTCCGTTGCACACTGTACGCGACCAATTGGTATGCATAGATATTTGCACGGCCGTGCGGTTTCATCGTATGGAACGCCGCCATGTTTGCACATATGTACAGCCAATAGTGCTGGACGTATTGCCTTGTAAGTCATTATTTGGAAACTTAGAGTTGTTACGTTTCTTGAAATTTAAATATTTCCAAATTTGAGTTTGTTTGGATCTTGTGGTGTACACGCTTGGGATACGACTCGATGAGACACCGGTTGAAATAGCACTGGTTTATTTCAATAGACAAGCACAATATACACAAGGTGTATTCCGAATCGACGTTTAAGTGCCTTACATAGACCTCTATAGAATAAATGTCTTCAACTTTGATTTTACCAACGAACCCTGGCGGCGGTTTCTAAGTAACGTGGAGTTTTTCCTCGTGAGTAATTTTTGGAAGTAAATTTAAGATTACATTAGTTTTTCTTGGGAACGTTTTAAGTTACAGTTCTATAAAAGCATCTTGTTGAAAATATGTATTGTGTACCATACATTCACATTATTGTAAAGATAAGTTATTAATTTAAATAAATCTTAGTTGTCAGTAAGTTAACACGAGTATGCATAGGTTATACGTTCTAATAATTATAATTATTTTAACTTTTCTACTTAGTACATATCACCACCAGGCGTTATCTGATACACTGCAAGCTAATTTGCATTGGAATAGCTTATTGAATATCCAGCTAATCTAAATAACCATTCATCTTCATTTTCGAACCATGCACAGTTATGACAAAACTGTATACAATAATTGTACGTTGTCAACATGAAATATTAAAGGATTCTATGAGCGTACTCGTATTTCACGTATAAGGGAAAGCTGCTCTAATTGAAATCAAATATAATTAAAAAAACGGAATCAAACATACTTTAAACTAGCTGTTCCCCGCGGTATTCCGCGTTATAAGATGTTCTCCCGCGGTAAAACATTGCTTTATTTTTCCAAAATAATATTATTGTCTCAAATAGAATAAGCCTATGTTTTTCCTTATTACAGATACCTGCTAAAAAAAGACCCCTCCAAATCTATCCAGCCGTTCCAAAGATTACCTGGAACAAACAGATGGACAAAAATTTTTAAGAATTGCTATTTTGGTATACGTATCGTATATATATTCATAGGCATAAAGAAGAAAATGGTTATTTCAATATTACAAACAGACACTTTTATAAATTGTTATAGACAAGCACACCCAGGCCAGTATAAACAGACATGTTCATTCACAGAAATAATTATACTGCTCGGGCATTGAATCTGGAAGCTTTGGTATGCTCGTCGACTTTTAACCATGACACCACACGGGTCAATCGTCATGTATAAGTCACAATTTATATATAACTGTAAAGTAGGTCAACATACCGTTAATTCGTCACCTGAAATTCATAGAGTAAACATCGTAAACAGTTTTGTCGTATAGTTTAAATAACTATGTACTTCTATGTATCGTGGAACTGGGTGCGAGAACGCCTTTTTTTTTAATGTTAAGACTGCGTCTAAGGTGTTGTAGTGAAATAAAGAACCTATTTTTAGTAACACTCCTTATTGAACTGTGGAAAATAGCTCAGGGACTTTAATTATGGCGTTGAAGGGAACTAAGACTTGAAAACGAGACTCGTGTTTTCAAGAGCTGCCTCGTTTATCGAGCGCACTTCACTACGTTAGGAACTCTTTTTGCTCTCGAGCGGCAATGTTTAAGGCAACTAGAACGTGTACTGTTCACTCTCCATCATAAGTTGAGATTCTTTTTTATTTTATAAGTGTACAGGATGGTCAGTACGCTCACCTGATGGTAAGTGACATGCCGGACCATGACAGAGCGGCATTGAAAGAGACTAACAACTGAAAGTAGACAGTTTTATTCTTCGTCAATGCTGCACTGCGCCCGTCACCAGAGACTCTTATTCCCAGTAATTTAACTAGCACTGTGCCCTCATCTCGAACACAAAAGTGCATAACACTACTGTTTTATGGGACGATATATGGCACTGCGGTAGTACCTACCTAGACGACTCAGTATCGGGTCTACCACCTATCAAAATGTAATATATAAAAGATTATGAAGACTTGGACGCTAGTCATAAAGCTGGTTAACTTGGTTTTAAAGCTTTGTCTACTAATCATTTAGTATAAAATTATTATATTATCCATGCTTATAATAGAAAAGGCGAAAATTTGTTAGTTGTATGGTAATTATTTCTTTACGACGAGCGATATTAATAAAATTCAAAGAAGTTAGCTGACGCACTGGATAGATAATACCTAGGCTACGCTTTATTGCGAGAAAATATATGAATAAATTATAAAAATATATGCAGGAATATAATTTAGGAGTATAAATATAAAACAACAGAGATTAGAATCGCAATTGCATAGAATAATTGAAACAGTCCCAAAAACCATTTTCTGTTTATGTTATTAAAACAATATTGTTATTAATTTCGAATCTAGAATAAATAAGGGTTCAGACGTTATCTAGCGCGCTTTCGAACATCAAGAGCTTTTGTTTTGACAGTACAATTTACAATTTCATTTTAATTGTGTTATTCGACAGATTTTGAATTTATATAAAAATTTAAAATAACAATGTTTTGCTAAGAAAACAGGTTCGTTCAAGTTTATTGCTTTTTAATATACAAAGAGGTTAGAATGAGTGAGCAATGTTCAGCAGTAAACGAGCGTGCAGGTCACCTTATTTATCAGCCAGTGCGTAGAGAGGACCTACCGTAATAGATACATGAAAAGTACACCGTATCCCATTAATATTTATGAAAACAAAACCAAATGACCAATTTTAATGCATCATCATCATCAGTCCATAAAACGTCCCCACCGAGGGGCAAGAGCCTACCCGTATAGGGTGATTAGGCCTTAGACGTCCACGCGGGCCCAGTGCGGACTGGACGACTTCACGCACAACCTTCGAATCTCTTCGCAGGCGTGCGCAGGTTTCCTCACGATGTTTTCCTTCGCCGTAAGAGCGTCGGGTAACGAACATATATTTTTCAAAAATTCGATAACACAAAGTATTTTATTATAGAGCCTTCGTGGTCTTATGCGTTGAGCGTTGGGTTTATATTCGGAGGTCGTAGTTTCTAATCTCGCAGGGAGATCGCATACTGAAAGGGACTTAATTGCTTCGGTTTTGCCAGATTGTTTAGGACATTAAGGTTGAATCACCTGATTGTCCAAAAAAGGTAGTTCTGTGCGTCACATAGCACGTGAAGCCGTTCGATCCCGGCTACAATTTAGAATGATAGTCATTACACCCGTCAATCCGCGTTGGTCCCGCGTGTTGGGTTACGGGCCAATCTCCCCATACCTATGCTGTACGGGAAGGAAGGCCTGTGCCCTGAAGTGGGTCGGTATAGGCTGAAAGAATGAAAAAATCTTTATTCAATCTGTTACAGATACTTTTGAATCATAATGAATAATGATGATTTTGTTATAACTATTCAAAACTCACATGTGTAAGTGAGATAGGTACTCTGAAAGTATTGTTATAAGCTATGGTTGTTCTTTAAAACGTGCCTAGTTTTCGTCTTAGACGCAATGTGTTCGCTTTCATCCAATTTAAAGTTATGCTCTGCACTGAGTGCGCGCGTGGGGTGCACGATATTGCTATGCAACCTTACTTTATATCCATTTGGAAGAAAATCCAGTAGTTTTAAAAGTGGAGTGATAAGTAAAATATATCTATAATACTTTAGAAAAGGAGTACTTGTGACTTAAGTATTGAACACAGTCTAGTGATTCAAATAATAGCAGCCTAAGCATAAGTTATATGTTCGATTGATTACAATTAAGTGCACTGCAGTCCTAATGGGATCTGCAAGTTAGGTAAGGTTATTTATTATTCTAGATTAGGACAGTGCTTAGCTTAGGATGCGTTTAGGTAGGAGTGATTAAAGCTTAGAGAACTGCCGCAGATGGCTCTAAGCAGACATGAAAAAAGAATACAAAAGCAAGGATACGGGTTTGGATAATCATGCTATATGTTTATGCTTGTGTGTTATAGTACTCCCAGAAACCTTAAAACCATATTCAATGTGTAAATTGTTGGAATGTCTAATTCCATACAATTTTAATATTGAATAAATGCCTATATTTTTTTATAACAGTAAGCTTTTTTAGGAATTTACTTCATCCTAGCGGCTAGTCAGCAGGTAAGAATTTGTAAAACATGTAATTTACAGTGAGTGGCCAAGGTAAAAAATCCCTATAGTCTGTTTTTTTTACCCGTGGAGTAATTTGACATTTCCAGGGTTGCACAGTTCTGACTGTTTTTTAATAGTGATGTACTTCAATCGGTAAATTAGAGATTAACGATTTTATTTTATGATGGGATGTAAAATTCCTGATTTATAAATGATTTCCACATATTTCTTATGAAAATTTAGGTCAATATGTGACAAAAAAATTGGGTGCATGCAGATGTGAGAAAGGTCTCAGGCTCTAGACTATCTCTGAACTAAATTTGATCAAAATTGGTTCAGAAGTTAAGGCGTAAAATAATCGCCTTACCGTAAACTTTCGTAAATTTTCGCATGTCAACGATGTCATATCCTCAGTTATCGATCTTCGTGTGAAAGTAAATCACATTTCAAACTAAAATTGCTTTCTTAGTGTTTGACGTGAAATATTAGTATTTCATGAAGCTACAAGTTGAACAAGATAACATTGGATTAGAATATTCTCGTATTGTTCTGCAAACTAGGATGGGGTGTTAATAAAGACCGTTCTCCAACAATGAGCATCTGCTCGGCTATATCATCCATATTTCTGGATAACAAACTAACGGAACCATTCGGTAACGGAAGCTAAACTTTCAGGGGTTAATAAGCTGTTAAAGCTATAGACTAGAACATTATTATCTGCCTTTCGGGGCTATAGTATCTTCTCTCTGGCCCATGTTTATGAGTCAGAGTTACATGTTAGTTTTGTGCATAGACTTGAAGGATTTTGTGACTAGCTCCCTAAAGCTAATTTTTATCAAAAGTTGGACCTTTCATGGAATTCAGGAGTCAACTTACAAGTTTAAAATCATTTGGACATAAAAGTATGCCAAGAGCATTTTGAACACTTACCTGAATAGCAAACAAGGATGGCAACACATCCTATTGATTGATTATTCGTTTACCTATTGTTTTGTAGGATCGATGGTGTAGCAGTTAATGCTTTTAGTTTACAATCTCACAAGTCAAACTACTGTCGAATTCGTGACCGTACTTTCTCGAGTCCCTATTTGCTTTGGAAGGTTCATTAATCTGTTGAAATATATATATATATATCTATCTGTGTTGTCAATTGCAATTAGATCTTGTAGTGATGTCGGTCGTATGTCGACGCAATGTCGCTATAAGTCAGAATTATATCGTTATTATTAATCTTTTCTTATCTACATGTGTTGTTTATAAATATATATAATATATATATATATATATATATATATATATATAATATATATAATATATAATATATATCGTATATAGGCGTATCACTTAGCATATATATATATAATATATATATATATATATTATTATATATATGCTAAGTGATACGCCTAACCATGACAAAACTTGGTTAAACTTAAAGCTTAAAGTTTAAAGCTGGAAACCTGTGCTTAATAGCCCTGACCATCCATGACCATTAGAAAAAAAGCCTACCACCAATATATTTCAATAAAAGCACAATCCTGATATTCCATTAAAAATATTTATTACCAATCGCCAGCCCTGCGCTCTACATTGTTCGGAATCCCTTTGTTGTCCATTTGCGCTTTGTTCCCAGTTCACCGTTCATTACAAACGCAGGTATACAACCCCTATTACAATGGGGTAAAGCGCAAACTTTCATTACTTAATGAAAACCTATCATTAGCGCCGATGAGATTTGTTTGTACATAGATAATTTTATATCTGACAGGTGTAAGTGAAATGGCATGACTGGTTATATGCAGGGAAAATGGATGTTAGGTGGTTTATGAATTGACGACCCATGTAGTGTAATGGTCGAGGTGTCGGTTGCTACACCAAGGGTTTCGGGTTCGATCTCCGGGCAGTACAAACATTTGTGTGCATGAACTTGTCTGTTTGTAATGGTCTGGGTGTTTTCTATGTATAATGTGTGTATTTTAAAAAAAAAAATGAGTATGTGTATCCGTTGTTTAATATAATACAGGCTTCACGCGTATCTTGGGGCTAGATGGCGCTCAGTGAATGTCAGTGGATATTTATTTATTATCATTGAGATTTCAAAAATATGATCATCATCATCGGTTTATTTAAACGTCCCCACTGAGGGGCACGAACCTACCCGTATAGGGTGTTAGTTTTAGACGTCCACGCGGGCCCAGTGCGGATTAGCCGACTTCACGCACAACCTTTGAATCTGTTCGTTGTGCTCAGGTTTCCTTACGATGTTTTCCTTTATAGTAAGTGTCGAATAACGTACATATAAAATCATATTGGTCCGTAGCGGGATTTGAACCTGCGCCATCCAAATCGGAAGGCAACAGTCCACACCAATGAGCCACCGATACTCTTAATGTAAATTTCCAGCTTTAATGTAGAAAAATCCCTCCTTCGGCAGTCGGGTAAAAAGCAGACAACCAATCTAATGGTAGCTAAAAGTAAAGAGCGTCTTCCTTCCTTAAAGGCAAGCAACGCACCGGTGGCGCTTCTGGTGTCACCGTTGTTCATGGGCGGAGTTAAACACTTTCCATCAGGTTTCCTCTCTTGTTCGTTTGCTACATATAACATAAAAAAATCTTATAGTGGCTAATATATACTCTCAACCCATAGTATAAGTTATTTCTAAATGATCTATTAACTTTAAAAAGGTACAGATTGAAATATTTTTTTATATTAATAACCATCTAACGCACTTATTAGACCTGATTTGCGTTTCTTGTGCTCAAAATATATTTGAGTAGTGACATTGACTATCAGGCAAGTCACGTCGTATAATTATAGCTTTTTTTTTTTTTATCCTTTATAGGCAGACATTTGACCGCCATCCCACCTGATGGTAAGTGATGATGTGGCCGAAGATGGATCATGCCTCCCTAGCTTTCTTGCCTTCTGATTTATAAAAAAAACAGTTTATTTTTAGAATCCTATTTTTATTTTGACTTAAACTTTTCGCAGTTATAAAAGATTAAGATTTTCCATAAACACCCACGATGCAGGACCACAACAAATATAAGATGAATATAATTAATATAAAAATTTATAAAATACATCGATACAATTCCCATATCATTGATGTTGCGATACCCTACTGACACATTTTCAGCAGAATCCGAAGCCTTAAAACTAGTTACCCGTGATTGCGGGTGCCGTGCGTCCAAAAATGTGTACACAAAGCAAATTGAATGAGAGACCGGTACTGGCTCTAGACGCAAAACAAAGGTCTGCCAAAGGGCGAGCGCGCTTCCGCCGTATCGAATAGAGCCGCCCGCCCTGTTGACTCATAGACTAACGTGCAGATAGGACAGTGTGCTGTAGGTATCGAATTATTTCCTGAAGCGTGAAACAGTCTTGACATAATAGGTTTTATTATGTTTCTGGACTGCAGATAAGCAGGAAAGGTAAGGTAAAAGGAGAACATGTGTATAAGATAAAATCATTGAAGTCTCTACCTACAGATTAGATAAGCCTCGAATGACATATATTTAACAATAAATATATCTAAGTATATTTTTTTAAAATTATAATGATGATTATGAAACTGACATTATAAATCATCAAACAGCCAGTGGACTAGAATAAGCGACACCCAATACTGAAGAAGTAATTCTTTCCATATTTTAGACTCTTAGTTCTGAATGTCTTTGTCTTACTGCCAGAAGAGATAAAACTCCAAGAATTTAATAATTAACAGCGTGTTCTTGGAGTTTTATCTTTTCTGGCAGAAGACAAAGAACTTAAGAACTAAGAGGCTAAAATATGGAAAACATCACTTCGTGATAATAAAAAATAATTATTGTTAATTGACCAAAAAGGTTTTGTACAAACATGACTGACCAGATACGATCACTATTCAACATTTATTTATATGAACTGCATGTTGTTCTTCAGGCGGTTAAAGCGAAAATGAAGTGGCAAGCGGCTCTCCAACAAAGGGTCTCCCCACCAGTGCTGTAAATGGGGCGCCAGTGGTGCCTAGGCACAGGGTGAAATTTACACCACCAAATTTTCGACTAAGTTTTAGTGGGCGAGACACAGCGGATTGTATATAAGATGAAGGTTTCATTTTAAAAGGGCGCAGTTATAGAAGCTTGCATAGGGCGTAGACAAGGCTGCGGCTCTTCTCACCATACCTAGGGAATCACGCGACTTTGCAAATATCTAACGCCTAAAATCAATGGAAAAATGAGCCCTTCTGTATCGAGTGGGTGTTTCAGGTTTCGCGTAGTCTCGCAAAGGGCGGCGCGGCGCAGGGAGCTTTGGTCAGTGCCCCGCGCGTCGCGATCCTGTTCGCTAGGGTTTGTACACGTCTCGGGACTCACTACAATAGAGAGGAATGCTAGCTTATTAAATAGCTTAGATTGTGATATTAAAATTTTTAACATTCGACTGGTTTAGGAATGTGTAACGGGCTGGGTTAGCGGCGCGTCTTTGTTGAAAGGTAAGGGATTAATGTTTGCCGGTTATTGGAATGCTTGGTTATTTTATTGGAGAAACTCCAATGTATTTTGCTATATTATTTGCAAACAAAAGATATTATGTATGTATAGCTACACATTGTACGGATAAACAATGTCGATAAACGATTATGGAAATACTAATGACTAAATGTATCAACATTATTGTTATTTATGTTTTATACGGTGTTTATAAAAAAATATATTCCAAAGTACGCATAACAATAAGCTAAGTATAAACTGTTTTTAATGTTTTCAGCACATTGACACAATGATTTATTTATTCGGAAATCCGTTTATTTTTTTACGTAAAGATATAGTTTTGTGTTATAATATAAATCTCTTTAGAGCACATGCAAATATTTATTTCTCATATTGCGAACACCTTTTAAAGAAAATCACTTGTTTTTTTTTTGTAGTTTCATATATCTTTTGGATTTAACATCATATTCCAATTCAAAGGTCCGATGACGCATCAATATTTTTTTGAGGTCTGAATGGTCTTTTCTGAAGTTTTTATTTTTCAGCCGAGATTAAAAATAAAGTTTTTTAACTAACAATAACATTTTCTAGCTGTAGCTGAAATCAAACCTGATATGGAAATAATGTTTTCACTTATTTTCTACTATTAATATAACAGATTCAGCCAATACGGTATGATTTCACAAGGAATCTCTCATTGAAAGACTTTGAAAAATCCTTTTATAGAGCAAAACAAAGCTCGCGGTGCGGCTCATTAAGAACGAATCCAATTATCACGGCTCTCAAGTTTTCCCATCAATTAGCAATCAATGCTTTAGCGGGCGTTCGTCGCCCTTGTTTTTCGTTAATTTGTTATTTAAACTAGCATAATTTAAATTATTAGAATAAGTGATTAAAAACCAACAGGTCTTCAATTTTGTTACAGTTTAATATTATTAAGTTTAACAAAAGGACAAAAAAAATACGGATTTTGATAATAATACCTCTTCAATATACACTGGGGTTGCGTGGTGGGCTATGGACAAATCTACCCTTAATTGGGTATTTGACACCACTAATTGTTGACGCACTTTTTGACATTATGACATTATTGACAAAAAAAACTGACATTATGATAGCGGATTTTTCAAGGGATCATTTCTTAGATTGCTTCTTTAAGAAAAATCCCTACACCAATTTAAAGAGTGTATTTTTTACAAGAGAATGCGCGCGCGCTTTTTCTCGGTGAATGGGCACGTTGCTCGTCGAATTAACCGGTTTATTTAGGTAATAATAATGTTCTTTAAACGTTCGCGTTAGTTTCATAGTTCTGAGCAAAACATTAACCGCTATTTTTTCCAAACTTTATTTCACACAGAGTTCGTACCTACTTGATATAAGATGAAACATAAAAATACGCCTTTAGGCAAGAAATGTGATGCCTATTCAGTAAAACGTATCGGCGAACGGCACGTGAATAGAACCTTTGGTGTTCATCCGGAAATTGAACTGAGCAGGGACGACACACGGTCCCGATTGGACACGTTTTGAATTTATAACATAAAACGACTAACGTCATCATGAAAAAGGATCTCCGAATTTGAATAATAAAGAATATTTTTATACGCGTAGTGTAGGACGCCTTGACGATAAAAGACGAATTGCGAATTGCTGGTGGAGGCTGAATAAGAAGAGATCGGGAAATCTGGCACGGAATTGTGGAGTCAAATGTCCAAACGAGTTTGTTCTGATCTGAAGGGCGCAGGTTCAAATCCCGCCACGTACCAATGTGTAAATGAATTTTCGAAATTATATGTACGTTATCCGACGCTCTAATGGAAAAGGAAAGGAAAAGGAAAGGTTTTGCGTGAAGTCGGACAACCCGCACTTGGTCCGCGTGGATGACTAAGGCCCGGCCCACACACTTTTTACTGGGACGTTTGATGAGCTGATGGTGATGATGATGATTTATTTGAAGACAGAAATGTTGTATAATATAAACTTGTAATTTAAGTTTGGTTTGCACGTGTCGGAATTGACTTTTACGTTTTGAGAGTTGGCAAACAAGACTTTTATTCAGAATTTTATACTTACACATTTTGTGTAGATATTTCAAATTGACTTTCCTCATCACAACATTCGCGACATCCATAGTAATAAAGTATTTGAACCCAACAAACTTTCAAAAGCTGTTCGAGAATTTATTCCCGAAATTTGAAGAAATATTTGTTTTTTTCTTGGAAGATATTTGATATTAAAAGCGAAGCGGAATTTTGCTACTCTTTCATCTAGAAAGTAATTTAAATTTCGGCCTAAATAAATGAAATCGGTAAGCCTAAATGTTTCAGCCCCATTTTATTATTATAATTAAGCATTCGGAATCCTTATTTAATAAAAATAATAATTTCTATTACCTAATGTTAAAATAAAGTATTTATCATATACTCTTTTAAGATGGCGAAAAATATGATTTAAGCAAATATTTTAGCGATTAGTCCATTCCAAAAGTGACAGAAAATCAGTCCCATCATTCAATAAGTGTTATCATCTATCAATCTTTAATAGGTTGTTGAACTCATAATTCCATATTTTTTTATTAAGATGTACATTTTTTACAGTCTTATGAGAGTAAACATTTTACATTATACTATTGCTATTATATTATATAACCGCACAGACACGGCAGCATAAGCTGCGACAGGGCCCTTTTGACCACAAAATTTTAATTAATGTTATACCTAATTACTTTTTTATTTCTCTTTTAAATTGTTTTATTGTATTGTCATTGTACAATTTTGTGGTGAAATAAATGTTTTTTCTTTCTTTCTTTCTATGGATAAATCTGTATTTTTGGGGTTTTCTGTCACTTGAGATTTTCATATTTGATATTTATTTTCATAATAATAGATTATTTTGAAAATAGTCTCAAAAGGCTTCGAATTGAGTAACTAAGACAAAAGCCCTGTCAGTCGGTAATTGCTCAATCGATACGTTCGCTTGCTAGTACACATTTATATACTATTTATATCACCGCAGACAAGCAAATTGACGTACCATTAGGTAGTTTAATGCTCTGAACACAGCTGAAGGCGGAGCCATTAAGGCTTAACTGAATTAGCGGTGGACGCCTTCCGAGGGATACAGTGTGGAACACCTTAATTTTCATGTTATATTGCTCTTAGCAGTTACAAATTTTGCGGGTTCGTTAGTTGCTTCTCTCTTTGCACGAACGCTTCTGTTATTTACAGATTCATTAATGAAGAAACTTACTTACTACGGCGTTAGTATGTTTAACTTTAGACATACAAGGTAAATGAAAATGAAAAGTGTTTATTCAGTTTAGGCCCTTACAAAACACTTATGAATGTCAAACGAAGCTACCACTGGTACGGAAATTAATAAAATAAATAAATAAAAATTATTTATTCGAACTTATTAAAATTAACATAAACAATAAAGTGTACGATAATGCCCGTATTAGTTCCAAGAACTATGTTACAGTCACTAACGCCAACCTCCAGAATTTGTGGTGATACGTTCTAGATTAACAAACAATGCCAATTAAAGTTAAAAATCAATGAATGATTCACGGTTTACTATAAGTAGTCCAACGTCTCACTTCATTAAAATAATGATAATTGTAATTATGAATGGTGTGAAATATTCATTTCAGATTTATCAGTGTTACCAATTAAATCTACCATAAAATAGAAAGAATGCTACAATTTTAATCTATGTATAAGACATTAAACTAAAAAATATTGTAGCTCCTTTGGTGTTGCAAATGTGCGGCAGTATTCACTTCCCATCCCAGGTGATCTGTCTGCTCGTTTGCCCCCTATACTACAAAAAAAAACTATCCTATTAGAGCATATTAAAATTACCGGAATTAGGGCCCTGGAGGTTACCGCCATCTCTTAAAACGATAATGCTTTTGGTATAGTTGTGTTCTGGGGTAAAGATAGATAGGGTAGTTATTGGATACTATATTTCAATATCTCGACGTCACAATCTAGCAACTGAACTATGGCCTCTTTCTTGGGATCATTATTTATTATAGGGGATAGTTTCCCCTTATCTTTAGGTAGGTGGTTTATTGCAAAATTTTAGCATAATTATAACAAAAAAGAACATAAGTGTTTGGTATTTATTAAATATTCTTAATTATTACTCGACAACCTATTCGGTGTTGCGGTTGAGAGGTCGGCCGCAACACCAAGGGTTCCGGGTTCGATTCCCGGGCAATACAAACATTTGTGTGCATGAATAACATGTCTGTTTGTAATGGTCTGGTTGTTTTCTATGTATAATATGTATGTATTTACAAAAAAAAATTGTATATATGTATGTTTATCCGTTGTTTAGTACCCATAATACAGGCTTAACGCTTAACTTGGGGCTAGATGGCGCTGTATGAATGTCAGTATATATTTATTACTCAGTTTTAAACAAGTGCTGTGAGTTTGTCTGAAAATATTTATTTATTTTTAGCTGATCCCACGCACTGAACGCTCACGAAGTCAGTTAAATTGATTCGATAAATTATTAACGAAGTCGGTTTCCTATTTTAAAGTCTGTGTACGTTAGTGATGACAAACTTGACTATATGTATACCTAACCTATGTATACTATATATGTGTACGTAATCGAATCACAGGCTCTCAGCGAGGATGTGCGGTGAACGCTACATGTCCATTAGCCCGATGCATTTTTTATTGGCTGCCTTTTATAATATCCTTTTTGCCGGAGGGAAAAGTTGCGCTCAGTTTTATACGTAACTTGATTGTGTAGACACCGGGAATTTTTGATGGAGGTATTGGATTTTCATTAAAGAAAGCTCTATAGCTATCTTTAATGAAAATCCAATACCTCCATACGTACACACGTACTTTCACATATCCAACACCCATGTGTTGGATATGTGTACGGAACGACACAGATTGGTGCAAAATGGGTTTGGCTTTTAGTATGTATATTATCCGAATTATCCTGAATTTCCTATTGACACAATAAGAATGACACTCAAAAATTGCTTATAATTTAGGATGAAACTTAATCGTTAATTGTTAGGATGAAACTTAGTCGTTAAACCAGTACGCTTTTGATCCCCGTGGGTTACGGCCAAATCTTATAGCTTTGGCTCTCTCAGCAGCTTGTGTCAGGCTGGTTGATCGATTTGATTCATTGAGATACTATTGTATTAAGAAAACTTTAGATACAGTTGCCCCCAAATAAGTCAGGTGGTAGATTCGGTACTGAGTCGTCTAGGTCAGGTACCACTGCAGTGCCAGATAATGTCCCATAAAACAGGAGTGTTATGCATTTTAGTGTTCCAGGATGAGGGCACTGTAGCTATTGAAATTACCGGGTATAAGAGACCTAACATCTGTTGTCTCGGGTGACGGGAGCAATGCGGCGTTGATGGAGGAGAATAACTGTGTATCAGTTGTTGGTCTCCTTCAATGCCGCTTTGTCATGGTTAGGCGTCTCACTTACCATTAGATGAGCGTCTGTACCGACCTGTGTACTTATTACATTGAAAAAAAATCAGTGTATGGTATTTAACATGTCAGGGAATGGATCATCAAGACACAATAAAAATCTATTATTTCTGGTAATATAATATGAGGGATATCTTTTAGGTGCCCGTAAAGGATAATTATTATCATCATATAATAACTATATGCAGAACTTTACAGTTTTCCGCGGTTTCAGTACATATATGATCTATAAAAACACTAACTCACAATGTTGAAAGCTCATAAATCCGAACAACCAGTACATATAATTCGAACGCCAAGTGCATGCCAAGTGAACGAGCCGTCGAGGGCTCTTCATGCGAGCACCTGGCTTCAGGCCTCAGCACTCTAGGCATTTATTTGGAGCATTCCGTTCGGCCTCTTGACCCGCAGACAAATTAGAAATGGCGTATTGAGAAGGTTTGTTTTATTGTTATTTACAATAATGGAAAAAGTATGGATTCGTGATATGCTCACAAAACTATCGAAAACAGTGTTCCGAATGCAGTGACAGCACACATACACATATTTCCCTCTCTTTTCTACCTTTATAAATACATAATATTATTGGTTATTTAGGCATTTTTGTGTTGGTGAAATAAAAGTGAGGTTATAGAACCATTTTGTATAATTAGTACTGTCAAATGGAGTTACTAGGAGTTGAATGCAGTTGATGAGATTTTAAGATTATTACGATCACCGCATAATATCTACCTATCTAAAATGAATGCAGTTATTTGAAAATCATATTCCTTGCTAATGTTGTAGCCGGCTATGCTGATTTTAAGTCAAAAGTGTATTCCTAACCGTTGGTATTAAAGCAGCATTTGACATTATACTTACTGGATGCTGTTACTAGGAATCGTCGTGGTGGCGATAGATTATGTTTGCATACAGCCAAAACCACATTATTAAATAAAAGTGTGATTTGCATGGCGCCCAAGATATTTAACAAGATTCCTCAGAGGTTGCAAAAGCTCAATACCAATTTATTAAAATATACATCTTAAAATGTTTTTAATAGACAAATGTTACTACAGCATTGATGACTTTTTAAATGATACTATTATAAAATGAATTCATATAGAAATTGTATAATGTTATAATTAATTTAATTTTTCCTTGTTTATTATTTTAATGATATTCTTTTTAATTCTTAAAAATTGACATTGTTCCTATATTAATATTTTACACGCCATTGTTGGCAAAACATGTTGGTACCCAATTAACTATTTAAGACGAGCATTCATGTTATATGTTATGTTATGACACATGTTTTGAAAAATAAATTTCTTTCTTTCTTTCTTCTTTCTTTCTTGGCCCCGCTTAGAGCTTATATTGAGTTAATGTTTTTTTAAATTAAAAGATTCAGGCAGAATTAGTACCACAAGTACTTGGCATATATTGCAATTGTGCATGGCCAGAGATGTATGTAATTTACGATCAGCTATATGTTTGTTTAGGGGCAGTACTTGTAGCAAATAAGGTGACATGGATTATTTCCTTACACTTAATCAAGGAAAAGTTATGACGACAGCAAATATGTTGTTCTTTTTAAATACATAATCCAAAGCTTCTCAATATCATGGTTCATTTCACGAGTTAAATGGAAAAATAAAATTTTGAAATTCTCTTGAGAGCTTATTATATGTCGCTACTTAAAAGATCCTATAAAGATGTCTAAGAAAAGTGAGAAATAGCCGAGCAAACTAACGTTTTGTTCCCACCGAGTTGCGGGCACAAAACGACACGGACCACCTCAGTTAGCCCGTGTAATTGAGTTATGGCGCCCTAACAGTCTATTTTCGTCCGGATCGAGAAAGGTTATTAAAAAGCAGTTTCCAAACGAAGGTTTTTTCTTCTTCGTGTAAACGCGCGCTCTAGATTTTTACGAGAGTTTTACTGAAGGAACGTATCCAATTTATTCTTTACTATTTTTATTTTATGATTGTATTCCCAATAATATCGAGTCATAGTTACTCAATAGTACTTTTCTTCAAAGATTGTGCGTAATGTCGGCCAAGCCGCATCGGGCCCGCGCGTTCGTTAAGGCCTTCAGTACGTATAATGAGCTGATGATAATGATGAATTTTGAAGTCGGTGCCAAGTGAAACAAGAACTGTGAACAAATATTTATATATAAGTACTAACCTATATTATAAAGCTGAAGAGTTGAGCTTTGTTATCTATTGGTCGCAACTAAGACCCTAATACCCGTTAAAAAGAGTCAATTTTAGTTAACATGAAAATTGGTCAAGAATATGGAAAATAAGCATCCTAATTGATGGTAAGTTAATTCACAAGATAAAGGATATTGTTTGAGTTGCAAACTTTTCTCACAAATACATATGAACTGAGCATGTAGTTACGTATGAGAAAGTACCTACCAAGGAAGGAGTACCTCTTTGAATAAATATTGAGGAATTCCACGACTTCTTTACAGACAAAGAACTCAGTTGGAAGCAAGACGAATCGTCTCATTCTTTCACATCGCTGCCACCATAGTAAGTAATGTTCAGTCGCTATTGATCTCGCTTCGAGTACGCTCGGTAACTGATCGCTTTGAATGAGTACAGTTTTACGAAGGTAAAGTAACTAGAGATTGAAGACATTTTAAAGCACATTTTATTGGAGTCTCAAGGATTTTATTGCAGTGAATCACTGTTCGTAGTGAAATAAATGCAGAATTCATTGTGATCGGGTAAGCTTTTGTAACTTGTAACGGGAAAGAAACCTGCGTTAAACAATATAATGCAATCTAGTAAAGATGCAAAACTCATCGGCAATCCACAGTAATGTAACTATCGATATAACTAATCTACCTAAACCCGGGAAAGCCTTTGATTAAGCGTTGGCTAGCAACTTAATTAATTATAATGCCAGACGTGTTAATGCGTGCCCAAATTTCCACAGCACGTGTATCGAATTTCTTACGGTTTATGTCTGTTTTTTAAAATGACTACTCCTGTTGATCGCGGATGGCCTTTACAGCCTCACCGAGCAAGTGGCGACCGCAGATGGCTATCAGCCTTAAAAAATACATAATGAGGCTAAAGGCGTCTCAGAGTAGGTCTCAAACCTCGGGTTAGGGCTTTGCGGGGAAGGTTAAGTAGCGTAGTATATGTTTGGGGAGTAAAGCGTCCCAGCACACGCTGGTTTCGCAAATAGGGACTGAGCGAGCCTACGGGGAATCGCAACGATGGCTCCCGCCGGCGGGGGCGGAACGTCGGATGGCGGTGTGTGTGTGTGTGTGTGTGTGTGTGTGTGTGTGTGTAATCTACATCATCAGGTTATTCAGCTCATTAAACGTCCCCACCGAGGGGCACGAGCCTACCCGTACAGGGTGATTAGGCCTTAGTGCGTGTGTGTGTGTTTTTCCAAATGACTACTGCTGTTTGGTCTTACTGGTGGTCTTTACAGCTTCACCGGGCAAGTAGCTACCACAGATGGCTCTCAGCCTTAATTATTTTGGTGTGTCTGATACTAACTTGACTTGTAAACATTAAAAGCAAATACGTCGTCTGAAGAACATAACTAGACCGCAATTCCGCTTAATATATATGCGCCCATAGTATCTTTATTCTGTCTCAATGGTGGTGGTTAGTGTATAAACCATTACGTCAACTGTCAAAAACGTCAAATAAGTTTTTATTTTATTTTTTTATAACATAGGGAGGCAAACGAGCATGCGGTTCACCTGATGGAAAGTGTCACCGCCGCCCATGGACATTTGCAACAACTGAGGTCACAGGGATGCGTTGCCTGCCCTTTATATAAGAATACGCTCTCTTTTTGAAGGAGGCCAGGTCATATCGTTCCGGAAACGTTTCCGATGGCAACTGATTCCACAAATTAATCGTACGCGGCAGAAAATGTCGACCAAAACGACTGTGGAAGACCTCAAGTATCCAGGTGGTGTGGGTGAATCTGGAATTCTGCCTCGAAGTACGTGAGTGAAATTCAGCCGCAGGAACAAGCCCAAATAACTCGTCAGAACACTCCCCATGATATATGCGGTAGAGGATGCAGAGCGAAGCCACATCTCTACAAAAACCCAAAGGATCACGCCGATCGGAAAGATCCTGATCATTGATAATTCTAGTCGCTCTTCTCTGAATGCGGTCAAGTGGAAGAAGCTGGTACTGGGGTGCCCCCGCCCACAGATGAGAGCAATATTCCATGTGCGGCCGAACTTGCGACTTGTAAAGTTGCAAGCGATGGTCCGGCACGAAATATCGCCTCGACCTGTTAAGCACACTGAGCTTCTTTGAGGCCAACTTGGCTTTACTCTTCAAGTGACCGCGAAATTGAACATTGCTAGAAATATCAACACCAAGAATTCCGATACTAGCTGAGGGACTATGGGAGTCTTTAAAAATTTGGGCGATACTGCAAAGGGTGTCTTTTTTGCGTAAAAGCACAGACTTGTGTCTTTTTGGGGTTAAACTGCACTAGATTGTCTTGACTCCAATCGGAGACTTGATTAAGAGAAGTCTCGACCTCAGACACAATTCTGTTTCGACTGCTTTATGCCAAACCCTATCGAAGCCTTCGCTACGTCCAAGCTTACCGCAAGAGCCTCACCTTTGCTCTCCAATGCCATAGCCCATCTATGTGTCAGATATACCAGAAGATTTCCCGCTGAGCGACCCTTCCGGAAACCGTACTGGCGATCGCTAATAAGCTGCCGATCCTCAAGGAACCGAAGAAGCTGACGATTGATGATAGATTCCATGACTTTGGAGAGCAACGAGGTCATAGCTATTGGCCTATAATTGGACGGATCCGAGCAGTCACCTTTTTTAGGGATCGGATGCACCAATGCTGTTCTCCATGACCTCGAGCACACACCAGAAGAGTATGACAGCCTAAAAAGTCGCGTTAAAACGGGCGTCAGTTCAGGAGCACACATCTATAATACTACAGGAGGGATACCGTCAGGTCCATTCGACTTGTGGATCTCAAGAGAGGAGAGTGCTTTACGGACTGAGCGTTGCGTAAACAAAACCTCAGGCACACTACCAACGCACCGCGAGATGGAAGGCGGTGCGGTTCCTCCGTCATCAAAAGTCCAATTAGCTGCAAAGAGCGAGCCCAGTAGATCGGCTTTCTCCTTGGCAGTATTGGCCAACGAAAGATCCTCTCTGCGCAACGGTGGTAAAGATGGTTTAGAAAAGTTACCCATGGTAGCCTTTGCCAGAGACCAAAAAGCTCGAGATCCAGATGGAAGACGAATCAGCCTCTCACCAATCCTACCTATTTGGTCCGACTTCGCCCTGGCAATCATTTTGTTCAAGGACCTAGAGGCAGAGTTGTACTCTCTTTTTTTAAACAATATGTCATTTTGATTGTTCTGATTAGCCACTGCATTTGCCCAAGCTTGGTAGCATGCCTCTTTACGGCGACTTGCAGTTTTGCATGAGCTACCAAACCACGGCTGAGATCTGCCACCAACGGGAACAACTGTGGAAGTAACAAAAAGTTCCATTCCTTGCAGCACCACATCAGTAACAGAATTAGCAGCGACTTCAGGATCTTCTGGATAGAAACAAACTCTAACCCAAGAGTAAGATGAAAAAAAAGGAGCGCATCCCATCCCAATCTGCTGACCTATAGTGCCACACGCGTCGGCGACTCTCATAAAGCGGTCGCGGAAAGGACGTAAGTAGCACTGAGCTCCTAACCTAAATAGTTGAATACTAAATTAAAAATTTCTACAAAGAACTGAAACACAATATCGTAGTCGTATCCCGACTTCATTATTAGGGGGCTTAAAATACTTCCGCGTTTTCGGGTTCAATATCACGTACAATACTTACCCAGGCTGTAAACGCCGGCGGCTGAGTGCCATCCACACCATCGTACCGTGAGAGCCCTTGTTTTGACGTCCCGTTCAGTTCAATATAGCACGCGTAAGGGTGATCTTGTTTAACCTTTTAAACGCTACGCTGTAAACGCATTGCCGTGCCCTGGACGTCGCAGCACAAAACAAATAAACATACCTACGAAAAATATAGTAACCACTAATCTTTTTTCAACACGTTGATTACACATTTTTAATACATTTTTATCATGTATAGACGACGTTGGCGGCAAAAGGTTCTAAGGTAATTTGTTTCCCTTACGTTTGTTGTTGATCATTTCTTATGTGACGCGAACTCGTAACGTTTTGAATATCGCAATCATTTGGGGTTTTACGTTACAGTGCGCAAACTATCGCACTTTAACTAAGTATTAGCAAGTGAAGAATTTTGACATCTTAGAATGATAAACGAGGCGTGTGGTGACGGCATATTAGAATACATTTGTCACGGCTCCTACTCTTCTCGCGGGTGCGTCGGCATACAGATGAAACGGTTAATTTAATCATGGTTTAAAAAATATTGAGCAGAAAAATATTAGCAGCGCTCTCTCATTATAATAATAATAATACGTTTATTTCGGATAACTTATTACATCTATATGGGTTAGTAGTAACTTAAAATTATTGTTAGTACATTTTAATTTATTTAACATTTATTTACGAGAAGGAAACGTACCCGTTGGGAGTACCCATCTCATAACGCACTGCCACATCGGCGACGTGGGTCGGTCTGCCAATGTCTTTAGGGGCTTTAGGGGGCTGACTCTTAACCTGCTTATCAATGAGTCAGTCTTCTTCCGTATGAGAGCATCGAAGCTATTATATTGTCTTTTCGAGAAGAAGAGAGCCATCTGCGCTTGCCAATTGGCCGGTGAAGCTGCGAAGGCCACTTGCGGCCAAACGCGATAAGTTTTTTAATGTTATAAGTGTACAGGACGCTCAACTGATGGTAAGTGACACGCTTAACCATGACAAAGCGGCATTGAAGGAGACCAACAACTGATAGACAGTTATTTTATCCCCCATCAATGCCGCACTACGCCCGTCACCCGAGACAACAGATGTTAGGTCTCTCATACCCGGTAATTTCATTAGCTGCAGTGCCCTCACCCCGAAACATAAAAGTGCACATAGCACTTCTATTTCGGGATGATATTGGGCACTGCGGTGGTACCTACTTAGACGACGACGACTCTTACGACGTATATAGTCTTTAATATATTATATAGTCTTTAATATAAATATATAGTCTTTCCTGGGTCCTTCTGCTATCTCCAATCCGCCCGCCAATCGTTCTGATTATGGTACAAGAAAATAACTTTTGTAAATTTATATGTCATAATTTAACTTTAATAAGTTTATGATTGACCATCGTGTCGCTCTTTATACATAAGGAATTGACACGGCTAGGTAAATGTAAGAGTTAATAACGATGGATTTTAAAGTAAAGGTAAAATAATTTTAATGATCGCCCTTCATATTGCCGTCAGTTTGTTGTACAACACAGCCTTTCTCAAACACGCTGGCTTCCGCATCGCGCCCTTTCCCATCCATCATGTTACAAATCCCGCCCTGTAACGTGTTCCCGAGTTTCGCCCAAATGTGGTTTATCACTATAACAAAGATTTAAGGCCTTGACCAGAATAACTTATGGCTAGTTATGTGGTACTGTGGTTGTCAGAGACAACATAAGTCTAGGTAAATTGACTCCTAATATATGGAATAAAGTAACCTAATAAAAACAAAACTTTTTTATTTAGGTACCTATGTTTTGATCTGTTAAAGGCAAATATCATTCCCGCACTCTTCAAATTATCTTTCACTACTTGCTTTAAGTACACTTTATAGATGGTGTGCACTATGTATGTACTTCTATAATAAAATATTTCTCAAATTTATCGTGTCTTCATAACGAAAAGTATTAACTTTATACTTACATATTGATTTATTTACTCATATTTTCGTAAATGTTGTGGCACACATTGTACTAAAATGTTAAAATTCCATCATAAATTTTGGTTAAAGGGTATATCGCATCTACTTCAGCACGAAACAGTTTAACCTGACAGTGTCCTGTCCATAGCCAATATTCCGTTCGAATTGCCGCTATTCTTGTTTGATGGAGGGCTTAATGCACTACACAGCAGAGTAAGGGCCCCTCCATATTGTCGCTGATGCAGTGAAGTACAACTCTTAGCTTGTCATTTTGTGTACGGCAGTAACGATTGTATACATACACAGTCTGGTTCAGAAGTCCCATTATGATTTTGGACCATTTTATTCCAAATGGCATTCAGAGCATTTTATCAAAGGGCCGAAAAGAAATTACAGAAAAAAGATACAGTAAAAAGTAAAATAAAAAATAAGGGTTTGGTTTTTGAAATATTTCAAAAACTTTTTGAGATAATACAAATAAAAAAATGATTCTTAAAGCCAATGAGCCCAAAATCATAATTTTCGGCGGTGGTCCGGTTAAGGAAATGACCAAGATGGGACTTGTGAACGAGACTAACAATTTAGGACGGTTTAAAGACATTTGAAGATAAATTGTAATGTTATAATTAATAACCACCAAACACGAAATTTGTGTGCGTTAACTTGTCTACATGTTTTTAATGTATATTTTATATATGTTTAGTTGGACCGAAAAAAATTACCGTAGCTACCTATCCTTAATTAATTGGAGACTCACGTTACGTTACTAAATGCGGCCGATCTTGACGGCGCTTTGCGGGCGAGAAACACTAATGTTGGAAAAATCTCAATAATAAAAGTGATACAAAGTTAAAAATAATTTCATAGTATTTACAACAATTTATAAACAAGTATGTTTATCCGTCGTTTAGGAATGATTGTATAAGCACTTTGTTTAAATTGAGACAAGATGACACTGTGTATCTAAGGCCCGTATTCTAGAACGAGACTCAGTATTGACCTTTATTTAAATAGAGTAGAAAGGGATGCCGCTATTTATCGTATATAGCGCTATCCCTTTCTAACTCAATGTAAAGATTATAGTATATATTATTTAATCTATGGTAAAGATGAATCTTGTTCTAGAATACGGACCTAAATATATGTAGATATTTATGATTTAAAATTTATGGCTGAAATAGAATTATTAATTAAAATATTGGGCCACTTTAATCACCCTTTCATTTGCCATCCAGAGGTCCCGGAAACCGCACGACGACGACAGTTCGGGCAAGACATTTCCAATAATAGAAGGTGAAAGAAGATATAAGTTGTGTTGATAATTTCATTTTTACCTGCTATCCCCATACGGCAAAGAACATAACAGAAATATCCCCGAATATGAAATTGTCTCTATTAAACTTATACTCTAAAGCGAATTGCCAGTAGGTACTAAGTTTTACGTACCTGTGCGAGGTAACGTGTAAACATTTGAATGTCAAGTTGATGAATGTATCCAACTGTAGCACTGTAACAATAGCTACAATGCCATTCATAACAATGTTTTGGCTATTGTGGAGGTTTAACTATGTTCAACGACTTTATGGCTGGACGATAAGGTTTAAATTAAAAACGATTGCATTAGAGTTCTTGGCATTTCAGACTTTTAAAAAACAATTTTCTATTTACTTTTACATTATGAATATAGGAAATATCATAATTTTAATATTACTTAAATTAAAACAGTAGGTCAACTACCAAGGCTCAGCATAGCTACTGCGTTGTAACCGTATATCTTATTTTATAAACTTTGCTACGAACACTCAAAGTTTGTGAATGATTACTATTTTATTTGCCAGAATAGATATTATTTTAAACAAAAAAAATAATTATATTCGCAGGATACAGAATATTTATATAACCTGTTTATACTCCCAATAGCTTTACCACGAGTCCCCCGTTCGGGGACGCCTTATGACGTTCAAAAATTATTTAAGGCTTACAGCCATCGGCGCTTATCAATTGCCTAGTGTAGCTGTAAAGGATAAAAGCAGTAGTCAGAAAAAAAAGTCAAGAGGCACAGCTTGTAAAGAATTTTAATATATATTTGATGCAAATATTATTACTAGCCCTTAATTCCTACGAGTTGTGGCAACCAGGCTCCTAAAGTCGATCCTTCAGTGTCGAGTCGCGTGCTAAGACCGTTTAATCTGTTTGCTTCCTTCCCCAACTAGTGTAACATAAATCATCTTATGTAATATACAGTTGGGTTTATTAATTTTGAACCCTGTTTTCATGGAAAATCAGTCTTTTACGAGCTCTTGTAATCTGGGCTGATTATAAAGGTGTATGCTATTTATAAATTCGAATATAAATATCATTATCATCATCATCAGCTCATTAAACGTCCCCACCGAGGGGCACGAGCCTACCCGTATAGGGTGATGAGGCCTTAGTCATCCACGCGGGCCAAGTGCGGATTGGACGACTTCACACACAACCTTCGAATCTCTACGCAGGCGTGCATGAAGGTTTCCTCCCGATGTTTTCCTTCACCGTAAGAGCGTCGGATAACGTACATATATTTTCGAAAATTCAAAAATACATTGGTACGTGTCGGGATTCGAACCTCAGCCGTCCCGGTAGGAAGGCGACAGTCCACACCACTGAGCCACCGACGCTCTTAAAATAATATAAATATATTTTTTAATGAATTTACCATAGCAATAGTCTGTAATTGCCAAGCTTAATTTTTGGCGCACCTACTTAAAGAAAAAATAATCTCTCTTTACATGTTTACAAAGCTGTAGAAATCAGCAAACCAAAACTGGCTTAGTGTGAAAGGTTAAGTTCTTAATCCTGTCTATCGCGAAGGCCTAAGAAAGCAGGCAGTGGTGGGTACGCCTAATAAGCTTAGCATTGCCTTATCTGGTAAAAAAATTTAGTTCTGAACAACCTTTAATTTATCAATCTCATTATAAGTCACAATCATACGTCAACTTGCCGCGGCAGTTAAATCGGTTTTCCTCGTTGCGGCATGTCCTCTTTCATGAGTGATGTGACGTGGCCTTTGAACTGTTATGAAAATTGAATACATATAAATACAGAACGCATTGAAATATTGTTATATACTACGACATATACTATTATTTGTGTACCTAAGTAAATAATAATTGTATAAGTTGAATATATTTTTCAAAATGTATGTCACCGGAAAAAAACTGGGAATTTATAAATTTTCTAGGAAAATTAAAAATTTTCTTTTACAATTTTCCTAGAAATAAAGAACCTTTCGTAGGATTCTACACTAGACATAAATTGTATATAGTTAAATTAGCCACCGAGCTCCCAAAGTTCCTCGATGCGTCTGCCTTGATGCACTTCGATGCGCCTCGTTTCCTAACGTAAACGAGTTGCCGGCATTGAGGTATATATACATCTGACAATAACTGGTGTTTGAATTGTAATGAGGATTAAAGTATGCTAAATTGTAACGTACATATTTACACGCTTTACAGTAATTTTACTGCCTGGCTTACCTTTTATGATGCTTCAACATAAGTATAGTATTTATTTTTTGCAATAATTTATTGAACACTAAACAAAATATCATACTATAGAGGCACATCTAAAAAATTTGCGTTTTTGAGTTTTACTAATATATAGGTCCAAAATAAACACATCTACATGATGCTCTAGATAGAAAGAGTCAAAACGAGCAATAACGCCGCGAAAACTAAATTTGTGCCTATATCACATTTCCGAGTAAAGTGTGTCGTCTTAATAAAGTTGGGATAAATTTAATATGCGATAAGTAATTCATAACTAATGGACATACTCTTATTATATTCTAATATTTTGCAATTAATGTTTTAATTTATGCATGACTGATTTTGTAAAACAGAAGGGCTCAAGAATCTTCAAAAGTTTTCCCAACAATCATGTTTTTAGAATTGTGCCCCTATAATATGAAAGCTGCGATATATTCATTGTTAATATTTCAACATATTTTTTTAAGTATAATAAAGAATTACTAAAGACTGAAATATTAATGCTTGAGTGCCGTCAGTATAGCGTTCGCTGCTGCTAAGCCCCGAAGCAAATACGATCAGTGACGGTGACGCGTCGCGTGCTGTGGCCGCATAATCTGTTTGCCTCGATACGCCTCGTGCTCGAACGCAATCGAGTTGCCGGTATTGTGTAGTATATTATTGTGTTCACCGACAAATACTTACTTGTGTTTTGAAGTGTGGTTAACAAACGACTTATTAGTACAATAGGTACATAGAGATACGTTGACTCTCGCTTCGATTGTGACTATTAAGTAAGTAAATAAAAATGTATTCAATGGATAAAGCCAAAATAACTTAGCTAACAGTACGTTTGTAAGGTGGTGTTACTTTAAAGACATGCATTTTTAAAATATGTAGAGAGGGCTCGATGTTAAAGTGCGTTGATATTGGTGACGATCACAGACATCCGAATAACAATTAGACTGGACAAGCCGCCAAGTTTATAGGCAGTCCCAGTGTCGCAATTACTTTTCAATTCTTACCTGTGAAAAGATATTATATTTCTTGGTAAATTTTACTGATTCACTGCGATGATGGCATGTTACAATTGCACAGAATGGCATTTTGGAAAAAAACGGTAATTTCTTCTAAAATTCGTGCGTCTTCATTCGTCTCACGGAGCGTAAACTATAGCCAGTGTATGCTCGTTGAGCATACATTTGTCGCACTTTTTAACGCGGCTTGCCCCATCTCCTGTATTGGGAAATCTGTGGTGACGATCGTACTTATTAAGCGACTACCACCGCAGTGCCAGATATCATCCCGTGAAATAGAAGTGTTTCGCACATCTGTGTTTTGGGATGAGGGCACTGTAGCCAGTAAAATTACAGGGTATAAGAGACATAACATCTGTTGTTTCGGATGCAGTGCGGCAATGATGGAGAATAATAACTGTTTATCAGCTCGAACGCAGTACGCGCGTAGATTATGGATTCACCTATTGTTTGTTGTGATTTTCTACCCGAGCTACGCACGACCGCGTATCACTTGTTGGTCTCAATCAATGCCGCTCTGTCATGGTCAAGTGTATAATTTACCATCAGGTGAGCATCCTGACCGTCTTGTATTCTTGTTAACATAAAGAATCGAAACGCTCGCTAGCCGGATATGTGACCGAAAACATAGTTTCGTACTAAAGCACATTTAACCGTTGGTCACATATATCTTGGAATGTCATATCAGCTACCTTATGATCACAAACTATTCTTTGTGAAAATGTTTGTGCTTGAGTCTAATATCGCTCACGACTAAACGCTACATGAAGCCTTGTAATTTTATTTCAAAGAAATAAGTAAGCTATGAAGTAGGTGGCCCAACTAGTGGTAAGTTGCAACTATGTAATCAAACTCAAACACAAAAAGCCCATTACACAATATAGTCTTTCAAAAGACAATTTTGAATCGTCAAATAAAAAAAATAGTTCAAATCTAATGTGAATCTACACAAATGAAACCAAAATATACTAATGCTGTGTGAAATGGCCTATGTACTGTACTGCGACGTAAACAAGGTTATAAATAATACAAACGTTTCAGTCCAAATACCTGTAAATATAACGGAATTACTGTAAGCCAGTAATCCCCAGAGAGAACAGAATAACACTTAAAAACCGTTATCAATTTATTTTCACGTTTATTTCTGTTTCGTTCAACATTTTTATTAATGGCCTTTAGTTAAAAATAAAAGGTTATTTTGAAATATGGTGGGTTTATATTAGGAGCGAGTATTTGAATAGTCGTTAAAGGCACTTCGAAATCATATTACTTGTATATTCATACAGCATATATAAAAGGGCTCATAAAAATACTCTCTTTTATAATATCTAACCCCAATTTAAATAGGAAGATGAACATACTTATAAACGTTTGTAACAATATCCAAATACATAATATTATACATAGAAACACCCAGACCACTACAAATATCCACGTTCTTAGGATGATTCCCACAAATTTTATAATGAAAATTGATTTTTGGCGACTATATAGTAATTGGACGATTAAATAAAAAAGAAGATAAAAGGATCACATAATTTAAGTATTTTAATACTATAAAAGTGTTTGGAAGGCACTAAACCTTTGGTGCCGGCTACCTTCAAACCCACCAATCCGCATTAAAATTGCATGGTCGGTAACGATATGAGCGTCGGTGGCTTAATTGTGTGGACTGTCGCCCCCCTACTGGGAGGGCTGAGGTTCAAATCCCGCCACATACCAATATGTATTCGAATTTTTGAAAAATATATGTACGTTATCCGACGCGCTTACGGTGAAGAAAACATCGTGAGGAAACCTGCACACGCCTGCGAAATGATTCAAAGGTTGTGCGTGAAGTCGACCAATCCGCACTGGGCCCGCGTGGACGACTAAGGCCTAATCACTCTATACGGAAAGGCTCGTGCCCCTCGGTGGGGACGTTTAATAAGCTGATGATGATGATGGTCGGTTACGGCCTCATAGCCACGCTATGCCCACGCCCTGCAGAGTTTCATTTAAGGCTGGATAACTAAATTTGAACTAGAATGGAACACAGCTTTATGTTACTAGAAGATAACGAAGTATTATTGAATACGCGGTAGAAGACCTATATTTAATTAGAATTGTATTGGATCCAAATTTCAAACGGCAGTTCGATGATTCGAATAATAACAATTCAGACTGATACCATGGAGATTTTGTTGATTGGTTTGCGAGCAATAACAACGAGCAAACAATATTGTATTGTAATGCCGTACGGATAGCTGAATGTTTATTTAACGATTCAGATTTAATGGCATTTCGATAAACGCTGTTTGAAGAAGTTAATATTTGTTTCTGAAAGTCATATTCAACGAGTTAATTTTCATGAGGCGTAAGTGGGGGATTAATAAATAAATAAATATCCACTGATATTCACATAACGCCTTTTAACCCAAAGTTAAGCGTGAAGCTTGTATTACGGGTACTAAACAACTTCGACAAAAACATTTTACAAGACATCGGTGGGCCAACGGACGTATTTATCTATTTAGCTCCTTAAGACTTAGATCAAAGATTTCTATTCATGAATTTCAAATTTAATAAGTTAAGGGGTCGGCTAACAATATAACAGGAAGAAACAATGGCGGCCTTTTTTGCTGACAAACTATTTATGCAAGTGTGAGTAAACAGAAACTGCAATTACTTGATGGTAAACTTTGCACTGCACTGAGTCGTACAATGCGTACAGAACTGAGTCGTCTAGATATCGTTCAGATATCGTCCCGTAACATACGAGTGTTCTAGGTTCAGGATACTAGCTTGTGAAATTACCGGGTATAAGAGTTGTAACATCTATCGCTTAAGAAGATAGGCGCAGGGCGATTATACGGAGCGGAATTACTTTGTAAGTAAAGAAAGAAAAAACATTTACTGGCTAAAAATTGACAAAGTGTAAAAGAACAAATAATTATTGACTAAATTAATTCTAGTACTAAACAATTTATACGGCTATCTTAAAAAGTTATTAAAGTAGCTAGAAGGTCCTTGCCTCAGCTCATGCTGCTTATAGAGTTATTGGCTTCCTTTAATACTGCTCTGTCTTGGTCAGGCTTATGCTTACCATGTGAGTGACTGGCTGTTCCAATCATTTTAAAACATAAAATAATAAAACAGTAAAACTAATACACTATAGCTGCTGCGTGGTGTTGTTGTGTTGCTCGAAATGTGGATAGGATATTTAAATAAGGATGAAATGTATTCCGGAGAGCGTCGGTGGCTCAATGGTGTGGACTGTCGCCTTCCTACCGGGAGGGCTGAGGTTCAAATCCCGACACGTACCAATGTATTTTCGAATTTTCGAAAAATGTATGTACGTTATCCGACGCTCTTACGGTGAAGGAAAACATCGTGAGGAAACCTTCATGCACGCCTGTGAAGAGATTCGAAGGTTGTGTGTGAAGTCGTCCAATCCGCACTGGGCCCGCGTGGACGACTAAGGCCTAATCACCCTATACGGGTAGGCTCGTGCCCCTCGGTGGGGACGTTTAATGAGCTGATGATGATGAAATGTATTCCGTAGAGACTTGGAACAACGTTTGTATTATAGGATTACCGGACAGTCGCACCGGATTAAGCTTACTTAAACGTGTGTATTTAACATGCTAAACAAATTATGTTTTCATTAGTCTACAGGTCAGGATCTTGTTACATAACAAAGTTCCAAAACCCTTGCGGCAAATGCTTGAAACATGTTTGAATGTGTGGAAATAAATAAGCTTTACCTTGTTTAGTTCCGGCTTAAGTAATTTGGCACCGTCTGTACTCGACAATTGTTGTTGTTCTCTTAAAATCGAAAGGACAAGAATTATATTGTTCTGTCATCAGGAAACTTGATATTTTGTACGATAGACAATTGGAAAGTAGACAATGTACAAGTAGCTAACTCTGCCCTATGTATTATAAGAAAATAGGATTTTTATGTTGTCAACGAAAGTCACCATCATTTAAACATTAAGATTTCATAATTTTGCCCCATTTTCATAGTTGCATGTAAAGAAATTACACGTGGTAATATTTATAAGACCTACAGTTTGTTAAACGAAAGCAAACAATTATTGATTCAGTATACAGCTTATAGTAGAGACATGCAGAACTTTCCAGAAAATATAATTTATGAAATATAGGCAAAATAAAACTATTTACATTAACGTATTCAATGATAACAGTCTAGAATAATGTATGAACCCTTTTCAATCTATTTGTAGCAAGTTCGTGGCAATGTCACGATGTAATGAGGGTTTTTGCAATGTAAAACCTCACTAGATGGCACCATGTTGGTGAAAGGTCTAGCATAATTTCGATTGGTCACTGATGTTTGTAGTGACATTAAATATCCAAATGTCACGCGAATAACCAATGGGAAGAGAGCAACTTGCTATTATACTTGACAGATTATTAAATTACAAATACCCTCATTCATTATTCCTATTTAATAGGTTTGTTGATTGATTAACTAGATTTCTATCTAGATATACCTGTCGCCATATTGTTTATTTTACTAGAATATAACTTTACAAAATTATTAGAACGGTTAACTTTACGATATCAGGTAATATTTATAAGAACTTGCTGTCACGCACTAGAGAAGGTTTCATCTAATATTTTATTTACTGCTACAAATACTCCAACTTGTAACAGTGCCATCTTTACGATTGTCAAGGAGTTTTTCATAGCTAAACGCTTGGCAAGCGATTTAGAGATAACAATAGCATTTTAAATTCAAGGGCTTACAGTAAAAATATTACTTCGCCTTTACTGGTACAAAAATGCTGACGTATCGTGAAAGTAATACTGTTTTAATAGTTGTCCGTTACCCGTTCTATGCTAAATGCTTTGCCTTTGCAGTAGAAAACAAATGTAGATAATAATTTTGTATTGTATTCTAAATTGCTGTCACCACACAGCACCTTCCTACTTCATCAGTTAACGCCCACAGTTAGATAAAGCCTCCACTAATGAGGTACTGCATGTTTGAGTGGTAAGAGAGACGATGATGTTTATCATTAGTATAGTATATATTATTTTATCTGTGTTATTAGTGAGAGCGTCGGTGGCTCAATGGTGTGGACTGTTGCCTTCCGATCGGGAGAGCGCAGGTTCAAACCCCAATGTAATTTAAAATTTTCGTAATGAAATGTTCGTTAACCGACGCTTTTACGTTGAAGAAAAACATCGTTGGGCCTATACACCTTATACGGGTAGGCTCGTGCCCCTCGGTGGGGACGTGATGATGATGACGATGATAAGTGAAGGGACTTTACGGAACGGAAATTATCGGACGGCGTCTTGCTGAAGTCGCGTTGCTTCAATGCATGTTAGCGTTCATCAGGGCCTCGTTCGCTTCGATGCAAAGATTAGTGAGGTTGGTTTGAGTTAGGTGAACTAAATCCATTTGATGAAGTCGTAGAAAAAACCTAGTTCAACAGTGACACAGAATAGTAAACAAATGTAAAATTGTTTGTGTCTCATTCAAATATATTGTATACCGCCATATTGTTTTTGGCTTCCCGATTCTGCGCCAAAAATCCCAGTCCTACGCTTTTCTTATCCGATATATTATTATACAATTCTACATAATGTCAGAAGTGGGATAAATTATGCCTGTGCTACCGAAGGAAGATACGGACGTTGTTCGTACTAGAAGCCAGCGACAAGCCGCTATGGACAGGAGCCGGTTTGAAGAGTCGCCATCATCGGGCAGCCCAGCGACTGCAACAGAAGGTGTGCCGGGACCATCTACGGCCTCTGCAGCGTCCACTTTCGATATGGCTGCATTGATGGCGTTGCTACAGGAACAAGCTCGCCGACAGGAGGAGCAAGCTCGCCAGTTACAAGCGCAACTCCAAGCCTATAAGGAGGAACAGGCTCGCCGGCAGGAGGAACAGGCTCGCCGGCAGGAGGAACAGGCTCGTCGACAAGAAGAACAAATGCTCCTTATCAAGGACATCCATACCAAGTTTGTGAAGGATCTTCAAGAAATTAGGGAGCAAGTCGGCCATCATGAGAAACGGATTACGGAAGCTTTCGTCGAGATTGCCGACCTCAAGAAGGAAGTGAAGGAGCTAAAGATCACCAATGGTAGCCCGCTATCCGTTGGTTGCGCGCCTTCAACAAAAGGCGTTAAAGTGCCGCCATTCGATGGGACAACGTCATGGTCGGCGTACAAAGTACAGTTCGGGGTGGTTAAGAAAATGAACTCGTGGACAGAATCCCAGGCTTTGACGGCGCTAACATTGGGCCTAAGGGGCGAAGCATTGTTTGTTCTTGAAACTCTTGGCGACGATGTGACATATGGACAGTTGGTGCAAGCACTGGAATCCAGGTTTGGTGATGCTCATTTGGAACATGTGTTTCGCGCTCAGCTTAAAGAACGGGTCCAGCGCGTTGGTGAGAATTTACAACAGTGGGGATTGGAGATTGAGAAACTTGTTCGTAAAGCATATCGAACAGAGCCCATACTAGCTCAGAAGATATTGGTGCAGGCCTTTGTGGATGGCATACGGGATTTGGAGGTGAGAGCAGCTGTGCGACTTGGACACCACGCTACTCTAAAGGACGCCTTGGCCCATGCGTTGGAAGTGGAAGCAGTGCGACAAGACCAAGAACCCACCACATCAGGGAAGTTGTTGAAACGGCTGATTGTCGATATTTGCGGAGATTTATCCCTAGATGTTATTCCTGTGGGCTCAAAGGCCATCTTCGCTCCAACTGCCGCAAGCAAATTAACGCATGGCGGACTGAACAACATGTAGACAGGGCAGCAATTACAACTGCCCAACAACAGCAGTCATCGGAGAGGGCCAAAACACGTTACGAACGCAACGTAAACAATCAAGGTTTTGAAGAAGGTTCATTGGTATGGCTACATAACCCACTTCGAAGCAAAGGAAAGTCTCCCAAACTTCAAGCCAAATGGGATGGACCGTATCAAGTTATAACCAAAATTAACGACGTCACGTACCGTATACGCAAGCACCCACGAGGAGCATCCAAGATTGTTCATGTGGATCGATTAGCGCGTTTCTATGGAGATAATGCTCGGGACGAGCATTTCTTGGAAGGGGCAGTGTTACGAATTGACGTATTTAAAATGTCATTAAATATGGCGGCTAATATGTGACGTCAGTCCACAGACAGTCCATAGAGTATGACATGCGAATTGTCAAATAGCAAAGAGTGTAGTATGTTCTAGATAATTCGCGAACTATGTAGAATGACGTCGACGCTTCGAGCTCAGCGGCCGGACAGGTATATAAGGCGGGCCGACGGGTGCGCCGGGAGTCTTGTGTTCTCTCAAGAGCGAACGAAGAGCGAAATACCTGCGACTACAAGGAAGAAGCGAGTGATACAGCGATATCTAAGGGATCGTCGAGTGTGATACAACAGTGTGAAGAGTTAACGTGTGATTATTACGTGTGTGTGCGGAAAGTGTTGTGTTATAGTGTGCAGTGTTAATTACGGATTTTAGTGCGTGCGTTAATTGATTAATTAGTACGAGTGTAAGTGTAATTAGTGTTGTGTGTGATTAATATTGGTTAATTAATAAAGTGTGTTACCGTGTTATTCTTCGTGTTTGGCAATAATTTATCCGAAACCCCCAGCTCGTAACAATAATATCCACAACCAATATGTTAAATGTCCTAAAATGACTATACACAGGTGCAATAAAGGATTTAATCCCTACAAATATCAAAGCCCGCCTGCTTAAAAAAAGGGAGGGTGTTGACGGCAAATATTGACCGCGACTGTTATTCGGATTAATGCTTGAGCAATATTGCTGAATTTAATTTATTTTATAAATTTATAATATATATCTTTATTTCATAAATTTCATTTGAACGTCAGTTCAGAAATATTTTCAGCAATATTGCTTATTTTACTTATTTTTGGCTTATTTTTCTAAATTCTTACTGGTTAGTATTTGTATATTCTAAGTATACAATAAAGAACAAACTAAATGATAAAGAACTTTCGATGGATACCTATATTATCTAATTAAATTATCTTGTTGTTTTATATAACGCTGATTTTTGTATTTCTGTTATTTTGCGACATTTGCGCGTGTCAATTTAATTTATTTCGTGAACAATGAGGTTGGTTACATAATGAGTACTTTTTAAACTTAATTAGTATTAAGCCATTGTTATGTCATTGTTTTTTGCCCCAAATAAAAAGAAAAAAATGAGTAATAATTAGACGTTTGTTAACTAGGTGGCTTGTTAGTTTCTTGAATTATTTGATAAATAACATACATAGATAACGTTTTTCCATGAAGAAATTCCTTCCAATATAAAGAAAAACGACAAAAAAATAAGAAAAATGTCCATAATTATAATATATTATTTTTAATTTATCCTAAAGTAGGTTCAAGTCACTAATTAAAGCAAAAACAATTAAGATTAAAAAAGGAGTTTTAAATAAATTTGACTTACTAATTCTTTACTTAATAACCGTTTTAACCCTTTGACCGCTACGATGAACGTGAAAAAGTTACCTTATTTGGTATAAATAGTTAGGTATTTTAATTTTATTCAACGATGTACTGCCCTTTATTAAAAAATCACTGTTCAAACATCATTGTAAGCTAACAATTCACTGGACTATCCCTTATTTTATTTTTGGAGGACTTTCGAAGCATTAAATTCCAATAATAATAATCAGCTTCCTTATCAAATATTTTTATTCATGTGTCATCCATGACGACCCATTTGGTGTTGCTGTTGACACGTCGACTGCAACACCAAGGGTTCGATCCCCGGGCAGTAAAAACATTTGTGTGCATGAACATATCTGGGTGTTTTCTATGTAAAATATGTATGTATTTACAAAAAAATATATATAAGTATGTTTATCCGTTGTTTAGTACCCATAATACAGGCTTGACGCTTAACTTGAGACTAGATGGCGCTGTGTGAATGTCAGTGGATATTTATTTATTTATTATTATTATCCATATTCGGATAATGTTCCTACTTGGCTTTTCTTCATTCACTTATTATTTTACTAGATGGTAGAATCGAAATTGAGATCTTCTAGTAATCATCCCGTGAAACAGGAGTGTTACGCACTTTTGAGTTTCGGGATAAGGGCACTGTAGCTTGTAAAATTACCGGGTATGAAACCTAACATCTGTTGTCTCTGGTCTTGGGCGCAGTGCGGCTTTGACGATGAATAATAACTGTTTAGCAGTTGTTGGTCTCCTTAAATGCCGCTCTGTCATATTCAGGCGTATCACTTACCATAAGGTGAGCTTCACTATTACTTACCGTCTGGACCTTACTGCACACTTTAACATAAAAAAGCTTATGCAAAAAATGCTAAAAATGCCTGTACTCATTGGTAGTTATTATTCTCCATCGAAGACCCCCTGTGCTGTCACCCAAGACGACAATTGTTAAGTCCCTTGCACTCGCAAATTTTTTGACTATAAACTTCCTCAGAATGAAAACGGGGTTAAGGGCATAACCAATAACAGAGTGTTCCCATAATGAGAGCGTCTCAAGCAGTAGCTCGTTTGTTTCGCCAACAACCCGCCGGGAGTGAGGAGGTTGAGAGTGCCATCGGGAGTATTCGGGAGGTTCATTATGCGGCTGGCGGTCGAGAGCCCTCCCACTATCGATTGTGGAATATTAACTTTACGTACTGAGACTTTAAAGGAGATTTATGGCGTATCGCCGAATATGTTTGAGTATTAAAAGTTTAAATTGGAAAATTTGATATGAGCAAATTGAATTTTGATGAGCTCTTATTAAAGGGTATATATATGAGTCATTAAGGTACACGTAAACGTGTATAAGTGTTTTGTAATTTATTTAGTTATTTATTCAAACAAAAACTTAATGTCTATATTCTGTTATTTAATGGTGATAGGAAGTAGTTATCATAGATAATCAGGGAAGTCGGGCTACTAAGATGACACATCTGGTATCTTCACTTGATGAAGTATATTATATGGGCGGGAAGTATTCAAAGAAGTTGTATAATAATTTGTGCCAAATTATGATATGTGTGCGTTAGAGGGAACTTTCACATAGCTTAAGACAAATTCGGACTTGCAGTCAGTGAAACCAGCAGCTAAATATGAAAAACATATTGCTGTGTTGAGTATGACAGAAAACAAAATGATATAGTTTAACCGTAATACGCAAAGATAGGCAAACAGTTTAACATTTTAGTATATAAATTTAGGTCACCGTCACTTATAAATACAAGATGTAAAACATAGGAAATAAATTCCTATCTAACTGATATGAGTTGCCAATCAAAGACAAGCACACTTTCGCATTGTAGGTCCATAGATAAAAATGGCGTCCTACAGATTAACTGAGAGGTCCTTTGTGTACCTTTATCTAATTAAGTCCCTTGTCAAGCCTCTGTAATTAATGGCCTCAGGGTTTATTTAATGCCCATTTTTATTGGGCATCGCATAATTACGTTTCGCTTCTGCGTACTTACCGAGGTTTTACGATAGAACATTTAATGGGATCGCCATCTTTGCACTTTGCTGATAGGGAATAGGGTTGTAGGCTAATAGAGCAACAGCTGCTTTTTGATCTGGCAATAAACTTATTTTCCATGTTCGATGGTATTGCAACATTGTGACGTCAAGGTGTTAGGTTTTCGGTTATGGAAAAAAATAACGATTATCGCCATCGGCCTATAACGCCTCACTACATGACACTTTTAATACTCAAACACATTCCGCGATACGCCATAAATCTCCTTCAAAGTCTCAGTACGTCTAATGCAAAATTTATTAGTAATCCCATAGAAAGTGCACAAATCAAACTAACAGTCACAATTAGCATCTGAATAATCTCCAGATGTGGAGCAAAACGTGCAATCTCGGCGTTGTATTGGTTGTATAATTAAAGTGTTTTACTGGATCCCGCTTTTGACTATGAGCCAAAATTTTAAGTTGGAAACGAATAACTGGGAATACATTCATTCAGGGTCTGGGCACTAGAGGTGCGCGAAGTGTGTATTTATAAAGAAAAGATAGGTTCAGTTTAGGTAGGGAAAATGTAGGGAGTTGAAAGATATATTTGCTAGCGGTACGGCTATGTATCTTTTTTCATATCCTCACAGAGTTACGTCTACTGGGCACTACTTTGGTACCTTTCGTTCAAATTCAAATCCTTCATTTGCATTAAATACGGGACAAATCAGGTGTTCATGCTTATCGATAATGCTATTATATAATACTTTATGCACGATATCACAATAGCACAAAGGCGAATGCCTTGAGGTATTCTCTACCCGTTCACCTTCAGGCCATTCAGAAAGAATATGTTGAGTGCGGTAAACGATAAAAAAGAATCTAAAATAAACTATAGCTATATAAAACGAATATAATATTTTAAAAATTGGGAACCCCAAAATTTTTTCAATATTTTTTTTTGCAAACGTATGGTTCAAATAGTTTCGGAGAAACGGTGTGGCATACGGACTGACAGACTTTTTTTTTTGTAATCTGCTTGGCACTAGCAATCTGTCTCTGACATTTAGCTGTTCCTTTGTCTGACTCAATTCCGAAAATTACAATTTAATAAGCATGGGTCGAGGTCTATTGACCTCTTTCCTCATTGTTTGGAGAATCTTATTGAAAGATCACGTATACTATTTCTTTTCAGTCTTGTGTAGAAAGTACTTCCAGCTCCCTTTAGTTTAGCGGCTAGAGCATTAACATGTATTGTTAATTTCTGTTGGTACTTTAGGCTACGGGCAGTGATTTCTTGTTTCACGGTGCTCAGTCTCAAATCATTGAGCACATATTTATTGCTTACGTAATTTGGAATGCTGAACATTGACCTGACAGGCATGACGAATCTTTTGAGGGTTTCCATTTGGCTAAGAACCCTAAATAGACATAGTTTTCCCAAATATTGACATGAATTCACATAGACCACCGTTACATAAAGGTACCCTCGTCAATTGGCGCAGCGATGGGAACTGGAGCGAGGAACAGTGTAATGGAACGAAGTTTGATTGGCTCTGCGGTTACGGTGCGTGGGGTAGGGGGCAACGCACCACATTGGCTCGACTCCAGCCACTGGTGATAGTTAATTAGCTGTGCTCCAAACTGCATGGTCTGCATGTGTGTTCAATTTGAATTGTACTGCATTGGTTTGTATCGTGCCAGAAAGTTTTGTTAGCTTAAAGTGAAAATACAGTCCAATAACTCACGTATCGGAAAAATATTTACTTATAAATAAATTTTATAAGTTTAATTAAGTGTAAGTTAAATTTTATAAATTTTATATATATATATATATATATATATATATATATTATATATATATTATATATATATATATTATATATAATATATATATATATATATTATATATATATATATATATATATATATATATATATATATATATGTGAGGTTCCAGGTAACAAACTTAGTTAAATATGTATTGATGTAATAGTTTCTTTGTGTAATTGCGCACTTTTTCTGCCTGTCTCAGTATGTTTTTTTTCCTGTTTTGGACTGCTGGAAGAAATTCCATTCGGAATAAGCAGTACCTTTGTACTTTTTTTTTCTCACTATATATTGTTCTGACTATTTTGTATGTGTGCATAAACAATAAATAAATATCAACTGATATTCATATAGCGCCATTCTAACCCTATATTACGCGAGAATCTTGTAGTTAGGGTACTAAACAACTTATCAACATACTCATTTTTTTTTAAATGTTCTGGGTGTTTCTTTGATAACACATAACTTCATAGTAGACGAGTCGGGCTTGGCATTAACTGCACAAGACAAAAGTCATGTTCGATGACCATTTGTCATGCCACAACCAATTTTATCTACTTGCACCTACAGAGTCTAGTAAGGGGTAATGGGGCTTGGCACTCGGCAAGTCACGTAAATTTCTAACGTCACGGATACTACAAAAGTCTGAGCTATGAGTCCTACTACCCTTTCTCTCTCTCTTTAACCTATCGCAGTCCACTGTTGGACAAGGGTCTGGACATAGGTCATCGAGATCCCACCAGCGACCTTCCACAAGTCGTCGGTCCATCGGGCCGGTGGGCGTCCTACGCTACGCTCGCCAAGACGCGGTCTCCACTCCAGAACTCGTGTGCTCCAACGGCCATTGGTTTTACGACATACGTGACCAGTCTACCGCCACTTCAACTTGCTGATCCGGCGGGATATGTCGATAACTTTAGTTCTCTTACGGACTAAATCATTTCAGATCTTATCCCTAAGAGAGACTCCAAGCACTACTACCCTATATATGACATATAAATAAAATTAGAGTGTCTATTTGTAATTTTAAAATTTATTGATTCATATGAATAAATATACGGTGCACATGCCAAAATCTCATTTTTATAAATTTTTGTCTGCCTGTCTGGTTGTCACACACAATGTACCTGTCTGGTTGTCTGGTTGTTTGCTCCGGCTAAGATCTAAATGACTGGATGTATTTGGACGAGACTTTTTTGGCAGGAAGCTAATGTAATAAGGAAAAGATACTACTTTTATTCTAGACAATGCTTTTTTTAAAAATAGAGCAATGTTTTACCGCGCACCGTGATTCACGAGACTTAACGAAGCGATTTAAGATTATGTTTTACTGCAGGAGAATATCTTATACCGCGGGTAATGCCGCAGGAGGCAGCTAGTTTTAAATAAAATGTTTTCCTACTTTACTTAAATTCCAATTGAGCTACTTTTGCCTTTGATATGTTTCGGCACAGACAACCAACCACTGTGATAGTTGCCCTATACTAACACGCTAGCTGTTAAACCACCGAGCCTTTTAACTAAACTTCCGCTTAATTGCTTACGATTATGTTATTATCTTCGTTAACGTCTTCCCCTTAATATAATCGCGTTATACCCGTTTTTACTTTGGTAAATATTCTGAATATTATAATTAATCAACCCACCCGCGGAATGTCAATTAAGTAACTTACTGTGTGCTACCATCCCCGCTTCACTTGGATAATTGGCTGGGTGCTTAGATAAACAGTGAACTAACTTACTAAGGGCGTCGGTGGCTCAATGGTGTGAACTGTCGCCTTCCTACCGGGAGGGCTGAGGTTCAAACCCCGACACGTACCAATGTGTTTTCGAATTTTCGAAAAATAATTGTACGTTATCCGACGCCCTTACGGTAGAGGAAAACATCGTGAGCCTTCGAATCTCTTCGCAGGTGTGCATGAAGGTTTATGCACACCTCCGAAGAGATTAGAAGGTTGTGTGTAAAGTCGTCCAATCCGCACTGGGCCCGCATGGACGACTAAGGCTTACACACCCTATACGGGTAGGCTCGTGCCCCTCGGTGGGGACGTTTAATGAGCTAATGATGAAACTAACTTAATGTTTATCTAATGCTGGCAGGTACATTGTGTGTGACTGTGTGTGCATTTAATGTGGTGTAATGGTCGAGACGTCGGCTGATCCAAGGGTTCCGGGTTCGATCCCGGGCATTACAAACATTTGTGTGCATACATGTCTATTTGTAATGTTCTGTGTATTTCAATGTATAATTTGTATGAACTTACAAAAAAAATACATATGTGGCTTATCAGTTGTTCAGTATCCTTACTACAAGCTCCTCGCTTAATATAGGGCTAGATGGCGTTGTGTAAATATCATTGGATATATTCTTTTAATAAAATAAAAAAGTGAAATACCAAGTTTGTTTGGTGTTGTAATTTAATAGTTTCAAACCATAAATATGTATATACACGTATAAGCTAATATACGAACATAAGATTTTTTCTTTGATGTTCTTAAGATTTCGTAAAAAGTAGAGTTGCCATTACACAAGTTAATGGTTAAAATAATTAAAACAATATTTCGAAACGGAACCAACAAAACTATTCAGCAATTACCCTGCGAAACAACCTGCTAATCTTTTTCTGTTTTTCGTGAAAACAATGAAAACGCTGCAAAATAAATTAAGTGCTTTCAATTAATTGTTCCTTTTGTTTTACAGTTTCGTAGTCTAATTAAAGAGACAAAGCCGCCATTTGCACTTTTATCTTTATAGCCGTTTTTGCCGTATTATTCGTTTATTTAAGCAATCAGGACCAGCCCCAAACTTGAGTGTCTTATTCCAAATTATGGAAACAATGACGTTCCTTCTTTAAATACCTACTTCTTCTTTTCTTCTTTGAAGACCTTTAAATACCTACTTATATGCTAGAGTAATTAGGTTATAGTTCACAATTATTTTTTTCAAAGCAATGACTTAAAATGATAAAAATACGGTTTGTGCATGTCACAGAGATTAATAAATCGACCAGCCTATAGGATCTCACTCTAGGCCATAGGCCTTCATAAACAGCATGTCCATAGGGAGACCCGGTACAGAGTCGTCTAGGATGTACCCACCACAGTGCCACCAAAGGTTTCGGGTTCGATCCCCGGGCAGTACAAACGTTTGTGTGCATGAACATATCTATTTGTATTGGTCTGGGTGTTTCTATGCATAGTATGTATGTATTTACAAAAAAAAGTGTAGTAGCCGACGTCTCAATCACTACACCAAAAAGGTCGCATAACTTATTTTAAAATAGTAAAAATGTAGTAAACTTTTCTAAATTAACGACCATCTCGAAAATAATAAATAAATAATAATAATAATAAATTAAATAAATATCCACTGACATTCACACAGCGCCATCTACCCCCAAGTTAAGCGTGAAACCTGTATTATGGGTACTAAACAACGGATAAACATACTTATATACTATTTTTAAATACATACATATACATAGAAAACACCCAGACCATTACAACACAGACATGTTTATGCACACAAATGTTTGTACTGCCCGGGGATCGAACCCGGAACCCTTGGTGTTGCAGTCGACCTCTCAACTGCAACACCAAATGGGTCGTCAATCGGAGAATCATATGCTGATTTGCCAACCAATCCTTTAAAAAACCTATTGCTACATACTGTTTAATATATTACAATTTGATTCTCGAGTAAACAAACACCAATTAAGATTTCTTAGAATTAATAATTCTAAGAAACAAAATAATACAAAATGTTCAAGAGAAAATATTTCTAAGAAATGTGCTACTTATTGTGATTATTTTGTGCGTAGGATTTCATACTTATTTTATTCTATTTAAGAGTGAAAAGGTTGACCTTTTGCCTGCAAGGAGTACAGTTCAAGTCCTTGATGCTCAATCCATACTAATATTATAAATGTGAAGTATCTCTGTCTGTCTTTCTGTCTGCCTGTTTGTTACGCTTTCACGCCTAAACGGCTGAACGGATTTTATTGAAACTTGGCATGCTGAAGTAGGTAACCTAGAATAGGTTTTAGGCTACTTTTTGTCCAGTTTTTACCCCCACTTCCCTAAAATGGGGTTGGAAGTTTGTATAGAAATTGCAATTTTTTAGTACGACGCTGAAATTAGGTATGCGGACTATTTGTCAGAAACAAAAAATATGGCTATATTTTTTTCAAAAATCCACCCCAAACCCTTCAAATAGGGGAGGAAGTATCATATCAAATTTTTCGCAGTTTTTAAGGCAGATGTTATTGAAACTTGGTATGTTGATAGAAAATAACCTAGAATAGGTTTTAGGCTACTTTTGTCCCGTTTTAACCCCCCACTTCCCTAAAATGGGTATTGGAAGTTTGTATGGAACATTCCGCAATTTTGTAGTACGACGCTGAAATTTGGTATGCGGACCATTTGTAAGAACAAAAAAATATGGCATATTTTTTTTTCTTAAAATCCACCCCCAAATCCTTAAATAGTGGAGGAAGTATCTTTTAAGTAGCTTTTAAGGTGAAAAGCTAAAAATTGGTATGAGGGCTGTATCTTTCATTTTTCTTTTTTCGGAAATCGGCCCCAAAAGCCTTAAAAGAGAGGGGAAGGGGGGGATATTATACCGGACTTTTTTTAGTACATATATATAAATATATATATATTATATATATATATATATATATATATATATATATATATATATATATATATGTGTTGCACAATGTTCCCTCTTCACGCTAAGGAAGCAAAAGGAGTGTTTGTATGCACAATGTGGTAGAAATTATCCTTTGATGCGGTATGCGTCTGCTCACCTATCTTCAAAGGAACCGTGTTGTAACCGCAAGGGAAAATAACAGATTCCCTACGTTGCTGCCTAAATGTAATTATCATTATTATTTTTAAAGAAAATGTACTATGATTACTACGGATGGCTTTTTGCACTTTAACGTGTGTTTAGTCATATATTCATATATCTATGGTATTAGTGGATGGGCAATTATTTCATGACTGCATTATTTTTTATTGTTAACATTTTTCTTGAAGATATTCGGGCACTCTTATATGTAATACGTTGCGTGAATAATATAACAGAGCTTTATATTGGGATATTTACATATTTGTGGGATATAATAAATTATACGGGTGCGTTAAATAAATAATTGAGAACAGAAAGATGGAACCGCTTAAATCATTTATTTACTCTTCGTAGAACATATTTTCTCTTTTTCATGGTCTGGGTGTACTAGATATGTATGTATTAATAATCAAAATTATGTTATAATTATTGAGTATGTTTCAGCGTTGTTTAGTACCCACAGTAGAAGCCTAGGACTGGCCTTGATTGGGGCTAGAAGGCGCTGAGTATATGTCTGTGGAAATTTAACATAATACAAAAAGAAATGAAACATTTATATTTCTTACGAAACTCGTATTTCTTGAAAATAATTTCAATTCTTTTACATACCTACCACGTCTCTTCAATGTACTAGTATATAATATACATAAATAAGTCTTCTATTTACACACATCAAAGATTTTCAAACCCATTCAGATAAAAAGTCCTTCTTATAACATAAAAGGTGACCTCGCTTTGAAAGCGCCTAAGAAAATGTATAGCGACAATCATTTGGTTGCTCGTTTAGGACAACGTCAACATAGCACCAAATTAATTCTTAACTTTGATTTTATTTAATTTGAGTATGTTGCATAATGGAAGTAAAACTATGTGTGATTTTTCCCAATTTAGATCAACATATACTAACTACTTAGATGCACAATCACGAAGAATCGTCAACCAAAAAATGTCTATAACTAAACGTATATGTCATGGGGACATATACGTATAGTTATTGTCATATTTAAAATGTAAATTTCTTTTCGTTTAAATTTTGACTAACGCGTCAAAGAAAGAGTATAAAGTCAAAAGCACGAGCTACTATGTCATCATTACATGTAGCGAGCGGCGTGGTGGTGATATCACATTGAGCTGCAGGTTCCAGTTGATACCATGAGCGACGATTAGGACAGTATTAACATTTCCACTCTCGAACATGTAAGTGTGTGTTAATCTAGGTGTTTTTATACAATAGGTGTGTATGTACAAAAATATATGCAAGTATTTCTATCGGTTATTCAGTACCTTAACGTACAAGCTACTTGCTTAAAATTTGAGCTAAATGTCTATGTACGGAATATTTTTGCATAAAAGACGTAACATCTGCCGTCTTAGGTCACGGGCGCGGGGCGGTGTTGACGGAAACTAATAATTGCCTACTGCTATTGATTCCTTCAACATAACATCTGTGATGGTGAGGCATATGACTTACCACCAGTTGCGCGAACTGACAGTCCCGTTCACTTCATGCCATAAAAAAATATGGTTACCCTAGCCGAGACACAATAGAGAAACGGCGTTGTTCGTAACTAGGGTAGCGTTAAAAGAGTTATATTCAGAGCAGAGGCTGCGAACGCGAGATACACTGTGTATTACGGTAAAGAGGACATCTGTCTACTTAAAGCACTTTGTACCGAACTACTTCGAGGGTGGCGTTTGTATACACGATTTTGTATGTATATGTACCGAACCATTGTGGGTTTAGTGTTATGTATATAGTAAACAGGGTACAAATAACTAACTAGTAAAATAACAAATATAAAATAGAGTGGATCTGTTTTAAAAGTTATGTTTTTCTTGTGCTTTGTTGATATTAATAATAAAAAAGCAAGCTAACGTAAAGTAGGTATGTTGCCCTCAATATATGTTGTGCTTTATCGATATCTATACTAATATTATAAAGCTGAAGAGTTTTTTGGTTAGTTTGAATGCGCTAATCTCAGTATATACTTGTCCGAATTGAAATTTTTTGCAGTGTTAGATAGCATTTTTTTTCGAGGAAGGCTATATGTTATCACGCTACGAGTAATAGAAGCGGAGCAGCAATTAATAATAAAAAGCAAGGTAACGTAAAGTATGTTACCCTATTTTTCACTCTCTGACTAAGCTTCACTTCTCTCTTCAACCTATCGCACCACTACTGGACAAACAAGCAGGTCTCCCCATTCTGCACCTGATATTCCGGTACTCCGCTTTTCTCACCTAGCTTCCACAAACGACCATTAGGTATCAATAAACGAATTGAAAAATAAAAATTTTTAAAAGAACTCTCTCGCAAATGTTGTCTCGGAATAAGAACTCACTACTCAATAAGGCAGTGACCTTAGATAAACAAACACAATCTCACACAAAAATGTCCACGGCAAAAATCTGCACATCGCGTCCATAAGGCAGATTTTTTATTCATAGTATCGTCGCCCTCTACATGTCATAATGATATAGTAGTGTGCTCGTGCTTTTGATACTTTTGTACTCTTTCTATGACGCGTCAAAGTCAAAATTTTAATGAATAATTTTACGTTCCTAATATTATAATAACTATACTTATGTTTCATGTGGTTCGGTCATTTTTTCTTTGACGTTTCTTCGTGATTGTGCACCTATATGTTGTTGATAGAAGGCAGTTACCGAGTCAGTAGTGATAAGTGAGGAACGGAAATCCTTCCATCTGAGAAAACGACGTACCTATTCGCTAAATCTTCCGCTTGGCGGAACGAACACCAATTGTTCATCCGGGATATCTACCGGTGTGTTGGAATTTATCTTATAGTCATGGAGTCGATCTAACGTGACATAGGCATACATTTACTGTTACCTATGTTTACTTTGAAAGAAAATAAATACATTGCTGTAGTCCTCGTTAAAAAGGATCGTGCTTGAGATTACTAAATATACCTTATAATATATTTTACAGACAAAATCGACTTAAGCATGTGGTCGCAAGAATCCCATTAAAAATCACAATTACAAAAATCTAAGTCCAGAAAGTACCTCCGGGTGAAAGAAACCCACTAAAGTAAACACAATAGAAAATAAATGTTTAAAATTTTACAAATAAATTCCATAAAAATACGCATTTGGTATCTCCTTAATATATGTACTAGTTTACCTTTTAAAGCCACTTAAGCAATTAAAAATACGTAAATCGTAAAAATTTTACAAAGAGAAATCTAAAAAATATTTACTCACTAGAACTTTCTGGAGACACAAAGCAGCTCTAATTAATTATTCGAATAACGCATCTACTTTGGTATTGTCACGCAAAACTTCCCATTATTAATGTGACGTATTCCCATGTGACAGTCAGTCTGTCACCGTAAGAGTTTATCCGACACCCCTCCGAGAATTTATTTTTTCTGCAACATTTCGTTTTGCTCCAATTCCTTTTATTTTGCTGAGCTCCAATTTCGTTTACTTTAAAAAAAATGGGATTTGTATCAGCATTGCACGCCTGTAAATAATGTATTCAACCCTTACGACAGATGTTTAAGTAAATAAATAAAATATATATGTATATCTACTGACGTTCACACAGCGCCATCTAGCCCCAACAACGAATAAACATACTTAAATACCTTTTTTATTGTAAGTTAATACATATTACACATAGAAACACCCAGACCAATACAAACGGACATGTTTTTACTGCCCGGCGATCGAACGTGAACCCTTGTTTTAGTAGCCGATGTCTCAATCATTACACCAAATGGGTCGTCCAAATAAATGGTATATTCTTTCTGGAACATTGCTTGTGCTCCAATCCATTCCATTTTGCTGAGCACCAATTTACAAACAGGGTTTATATCAGCATTGCATACATTCGTGAAAATTAATATGTTATCATTACCAAGACAGGCGTTTAAGCAAATGACCCAGCAGATAGTTTCCGACCGGTGGTAATGAAAGCTATTGGGAAAGACTGTTCAGCAGTGAACGTCTGTAACGTAATTAATTATGCTGTTGATTAAATAATTAAAGCTCACGCCTTGGACCCAAAAGGTAGGCAGAGATGATAGAGAGCCACTCTGGGCGATCCTGGTCAAGCTTCCTTAACATCCACCAACAGAACCACTTTTCATCTATACTCTTTTGTTCGAACTGCTTGGGACCCCAGCGTTCGTCAGGAATTGATTAATTTTGGTCAAGATAAATGAATCATCTTCATCAGAAAGTGAAATAAATGAGCGCCGGTGGCTCAATACGGTTGCCTTCCGATCGGGAGTTCGTAGATTCAAATCCCGCCACGTCCCAATGTGTTTCCGAATTTTCGAAATTATATGAATGTTATCCGACGCTCTTACCGTGAAGGAAAACATCGTCAGGAAACCTGCGCACGCCTGCAAAGAGGTTCAAAGGTTGTGCGTGAAGTCGGCTTATCCGCACTGGGCTCACGTGGACAACTAAGGCCTATGCACCCTATACGGGTAGGCTCATGGCCCTCGGTGGGACGTTTAATGAGCTGATGATGAAAGTGATGACAAAAAATACTTATAAAGTTATATTTTTGTCCACAGGCACTATGGGCCATTTGTACTGGCTGGTGCTCCTGGTGACTGCTGTAGCAGCAGACGAGGCTTCCGACCCTGAAGGGCTTTTGCAGCCAGTACCTGGTAAGTTTAATATTTATTTAGCAGTCACGTGATAACACGTTTAGTGATATTCCGACAAACAAGAGGAACTATTATCATCAAGAGAACTTCGTACAATTTCTTTATTGATAAAATATTTTTTTAATATTATTTAGGGGCAAACTATTTAACTTATAAAAACCTCAATATAATATTCAAAGACCTATAATTGCATTGATACCTCACTCGTGTGAAAATGATATTCTTTTTTCAAAACATATGCGGAACCTCATAATCATAAATCAAACATCTTCTGAAAATCTTAATGCGGTTTTCAGAATACAAATACTTACAAAGTTTAACACTATTGTCTTCTTATAGTTTCGGGGGGGAAAGGGGGATACATACGGACGGACAGACATACAGACATGACGAAACTATAAGGGTTCCGTTTTTTACCATTTGGCTACGGAACACTTAAAGATTAACGATCACTAAAACGACGTCGCTCAGGGATTACGAACGTTGCACCGTAGCACTTGAAATAGTCGCTAGAAGATGCTCGTAGACGCTACGAGTAATCGTAGCTACGGCTACAAGTAGAGATGGGAATTTACGATAAAATTGTAGCAAAACTATTTTGTTGAATTAAAGATTTATTTCTGAATGTACTTTTGTTTTTTAAATATTCTTAACTGTTCTAAACTGTAAAGAGAGAAAGAGAGCCATGGTGGCTTAATAGTGTGGACTGTTGCCTACTGATCGGGAGGGCACAGGTACAAATCCCGACACGTACCAATGTGTTTTCGAATTTTCGAAATTATATGAACGTTATCCAACGCTCTTACGGTGAAGGAAAACATCACGAGGAAACCTGCGCGCGCCTGCGAAGAGATTAAAGGTTGTCGTGAAGTCGGCCAATCCGCACTGGGCCCGCGTGGATGACTAGACTAAGGCCTGTACGGGTAGGCTCGTGCCCTTTGGTGGGGTTTTTTAATGAGCTTACGATGATGAAACTGCAAAGGCGCATTGTAGTTCACATGACGATGTGGCTTGATTAGTAATAAGGATGTTTTCAACATGAACATATCTTTAAAAATATTCCCTAATGTACAACAAAAGATGCAGTACCCAACTAACAGTGTTTTACATTAGAACTCTGGGTCAACAAGTTCAAAGAAAGAAATAAAGTCTACAAAATCTAAAAGTCTAGACTTTCAATCTAGTATCATATTAAGATACACTACAGACTACAGACAGAAGACAGCGACAGTGGATATTAGTTATTAATATAGCTGTCGGCTTAGATGCAAACTTATTTCGTTAAATATTGAAATGTATCAGTAAGTAAGCTGTATAAAGCCATATTAAATATCTCGAAATCGCGTGCGTCCGCCCATCAAATGTTACGACATTCGATTCCGTTTGATGACAATTGTAATTACGGACAGTCCGCTTATCGATGCTTTCAACTATGTTTGTACAACAATAGCTGTGGTTAATGTACCCCTCTAGCTCTGAATGGAGCTCCCAAAAGCGTTCCGTTTATTTACATGCTTCTTTCCTTAAACCTAACATATACTTATGTATTTGCTGTAAGAGTGCTCTTGGTATTTCGCATAAAATATTTCATTAATATAATTCATATTATTAACCTTGCATTGAATACACCGAATTGTACCTATCAGGCAACAAAAATTCAGCTAAGGCATTTATCTATTATGCCGTAAGCATTATTAATTTAATTATTTTATATTGTCTTATATAGACTTAATTGAGCAAATTTTATAGTTTCGGTTTATATAAATTCTTTTTTTTATATTTCTTCTCTATATAATAATGTATTTGTTACTAATTTATTATAGAAATGATGTGTTAGATCTGATTAAAGAAGTAAAGCGCTCCGTGCATGAGTGAAAAACTTGTAGCAACGATACCTTAAAGGCTTACAGCCAAGTGAAAACACTATCCTTCGTAACTGTCAACAAATAGGTTTTTGTATTCGCAATTAAACAGTCCCGACTGAACTTTGAATGGATTCAAATCAAATATCCATTTTATCACAGGAATAGTGGGCGTCCCTTGATGAATGGCGGATGAGCAAACTTAGCATAAAGCATACCTGAGGTCAAGGGACCCCAAGCTCCGCTGATTTGCATCAATGTTAGGCACAACTAAATTTGGAACTTGCGCTGAAGATAATTGGATTCTGTTTCGTTCGGTATAATATTACGCTTTGTTATTCAAAACGGTTGGATCTCGGTTTATGATGGAATTGGTGAATGGATTTTGTTTGAAATTAATTAATTTTAATGGAACGCATTTGTTGACTGATAAACGTAGATTGTTAAACTATTTAATACTTCGATTTCACAGGGATTTAGACTAACAGACCAACAAAGATACTTTTTTGGACCTGTCAAAACGTAGGGACATGTAATCACTAGGTTGATGTATCGTACATCCAACGGCGATCCAGGGGGAGGGTCATGGAGGTCATGACCCCCCCTGAGCTATTTTTAAGTACTATACTATCGTACATTAACAAAATACCTTATAAGTTCTTGATTTGACTACTACTATGTGACCCCCTCCTGGCGCCTAACCTGGATCCGCCCTTGCATACATCAAAAAGTCCATGTATAATTACGTACGTTTCTACGCCATTTCGAACATTGACATCAAAGGTTTGATTCTTAAGTGACATTCTTTTATCAATTTTGTTTTAATAGTAAAAGGCCCGTATGCATGATCGTAACAATAATTTTAAGGTAGATGTAATGGGCTAGTCAAAGTCAAAGTCAAAAACATTTATTTCAAATTAGGCTTACAAAAAGCACTTATGAAAGTCAAAAAATATAATAAAAAACGATTAAAATACTAAACTAAAAATATGAGTGTTGATGCTTTGAAAAAAAAGCGCTTCAGTGGTTTGGCCTGTTGAGAAAGAAGCACTCAAGAAAACTCAACAGTAGCCTTTTTCAAAATCAATTCCTTAATGTAACAATATATCATAAACACTGGAATAGCTGAGCACTTTAAGACCACGGATTTTTATCACATAAATATTCGTCAATAGTGTAGTACCCTTTTTTAGAAAGGTGTTGTTTGATTCTAACTTTAAACATATGAAAGGGCAACTCTACAATATTTTGCGGTACCTTATTGAAAAACTTTATACATCTTCCTATACAAGATTTACCTATTTTATGTAATCTCAAGTCCGGAACAGCAAGTTTGTTTTTATTCCTAGTATTAAAATTGTGTGAATCACAATTTTTCTTAAAGGTGTTATAGTATTTACGAACATAAATTAAATTTTCATAAATGCTAGATGCTAGATGGCGCTGTGTGAGTATCAGTGGATATTATTCCAACTCTAATAAGACACTTAGATATAATTTCGTGATTAGCATTTCAGATTGATTATTGAACCCACCTCCCAATGGCAGGTATTTTGATTTTATGGGAACCACAATTTACCGACGTCAAAGAATATTCTTAATACATACCGTCTCTTAGTTGATGTACAAAGCTAGTAAGGACAATAGTTATAAACTCAACAAAAAATGTGGTTTCAGGATCATTTGTCATAATACCTAAATATAGGTACTTGATATACTAACTTTACGTATTAGTAGTACTTGTGTAAAAATCTGCGAATAAAACTGATGAACACTTGCGTGTGTGAACGATGCCGTTAATTCTTCATTATGTATGTAAATAAAACCCGGCTGACGCAAAGAACTTTCCACGCCGCGCAAAGCACGTTCTTTCAGTTTGAATATTAATCGCGATGTTAATTAAAACGGCTCAAAGGCATGCATCGCAAACTGCCGCGGGTTAAATCCTTTTTTCGCGTATTAAAAATAAACTGACTGCGACATCGTATAGCGGCTTCCATTCAAAGCAGGAAAGATGAAATATTTAAATTATAAATAGTTTTAATAATATAACATACTGCTTGGTCTAGTATTCCGGGAGTCGAGAGTTTGAATATCGCGGGAAATACATAATAATATAATGTAATGTAATAGTTAATAAATAAATTGTAATTTTCTTTTAGTAAATATTCAATTTTAATAATATAATGAAAGTCACTTTTTGTGACTTTTGTCAGTATGCTTAGGACATTGCAGCCTGAATTGAATCATTGAGCAAACGCTAAATGAATCACCTGATGATTGCTGATGTAATGATTCGCACAAATATTATAAGTTCCTATGTATATCAATATTATAACCTTATAAATATTTTAGGGTCGTTTAATATTCCGCGCGGCTACATGTAAATTAAGCTCATGCGCCCCACGATAGGGGCGACAATCGAATCATCGCATGAACTGATGAAGACCAAACTCCAAAATATTTAAGGATAGTTCCTGACTTTGTGGAGTTGCAGACTACACTAAATTCGGCCATTGCTGGTCAATAATTCACTTGAAGAATGCGTATTCCAAGGCGTAATATGCTACACTAGTGTCTAGTTAACTTGTATGATGAGGGTCAGATGTAACTTTGGTTTTTAGCACATTGCACAAAGACCAGGTAAGATTATGTCAGGTCCCAAAATTTGTATACTGGGATCCCTTACATTCCTTTACAGTTGAGCACATTCCTTTTTTTTCAAATCAAATATCAAACCATTTATTTTAAATTAGGCTTACAAAAAGCACTTATGAACGTCAAAAATATGATAAAAATCAATTAAAATACTAAACTAAAAATATGAATTTTCATGCTTTGAAAAAAAGCGCCTCAGTGGTTTCGCCTGTTGAGAAAGAAGCACCCCAGAAAACTCAACAGTGTAGCCTTTTTAAAAAAATTACTTAATGTAACAATAAATCATAAACACTAAAATAGCTGAGCAGTTTAAGACCACGGATTTTTATCACATAAATATTCGTCAATAGTGTAATACCCTTTTTTAAAAGGTGTTGTTTGATTCTAACTTTAAACATATGAAAGGGCAATTCTACAATATTTTGCGGTACCTTACTGAAAAACTTTATACATCTTCCTATAAAAGGTTTACCTATTTTATGTAGTCTCAAGTCCGGAACAGCAAGTTTGTTTTTATTCCTAGTATTAAAATTGTGTGAATCACAATATTTCTTAAAAGTGTTATAGTATTTACGAACATAAATTAAATTTCCATAAATATATTGCGATGCTGCAGTCATTATATTTATTTCTTTAAAAAGTTCCTTAAGAGAGTCACGTGGTCTAAGGTTGTAGATAGAACGAATAGCTCTCTTTTGTAGCACAAATATTGTATTAATGTCGGCAGCCGAGCCCCACAACAGCAGACCATACGACATGACACTATGAAAATAACTAAAGTAAACCAATCTCGCCGTTTCTATATCTGTCAAGAGCCTTATCTTTCTAACAGCATAAGCTGCCGAGCTAAGTCTATCAGCCAGGGATTCAATGTGAGGCCCCCATTGCAGCTTTGAATCTAAAATTAGACTGCCTAGAAAGGCAGTGGAGTCCACTAGCTCCACTTGATCATTATTTAGAGTTATATTGGTCTCGACCTGCCTTACATTGGGCATAGTGAATTTTATACATTTAGTTTTTTTAGCATTAAGTAAAAGATTGTTAGCAGTAAACCAATCCATAACTTGGGACAGAGCTCTATTTACATCGTCAAAAGTCTTCTTACGTCTGTTACATTAAAAATCAATACGTATCATCAGCAAATAAAACTATATCGAAAGCTTTTACAACAGTTAGGAGGTCATTTATATATATTAAAAATAAAAGAGGGCCTAAAATTTTACCCTGGGGTACTCCCATGCGCAAAAGGGCGCCTTGCGAATTTATGCCATTAATACAGACTTTCTGAACTCTTTCCGATAAGTAAGATTCTACAATACTTAATGAGCAGTCTGATACACCGATATGTCTCAACTTTAATAAAAGTGTTTCATGGTGGACGCAGTCAAAAGCTTTAGACAAGTCGCAAAAAACTCCAATTGCATCTTGCTTATCCTCCCAGGCATCAAAAATATGCTTTATAAGTGCAATCCCTGCGTCATTAGTATTTTCATTTATGGTGAAGCCAAACTGTTTTTCATGTAATAATTTATTATCGTTAAAATGTGAAAGCAACTGATAAAGTATTATTTTTTCGAAAATTTTACCTAATGTAGGTAAAATAGATATAGGCCTAAAGTCCATCTAGGATAACTTATCACCGGATTCAAATAAAGGTATTAATTTACTGTATTTCATTAAATTTGGAAAGAGATATTGTTCATCATAAGCTCATAACACACCACGATCATTCCAAAATGTTCCGCACCACTTAGTACATTCCATTAGCCGTAATTATGATTGGCTACAAATGCAGAATTCGACTAGTTTCAACAACAGTTCGATTGAAACAGACATACATTTTTATATATATGTTTCCCACGATCCCAATGTCACGTGCGTTAGATAATACACGAAATGAGATTTTTTTACATCAAAAATTGCAACAAGACTATGATTGTTGATAACCGGTGTTTAAAAGAGACTGTACCAACATCACGACAGTTTGCATACATCTAAAATAACCTAAAACATAATTATAAAATATCCCAAAAAAGTTAATTTAATATATGGCCACCATATTCCCGGGCTCAGGTAGGTCAGTCGATATGACATGTTTTTTGTCAGTCCCGACATGTGCCGTCGATGAAAAATATGGTAACATTTTTATTTTACCTCAACAAATACCGTATGAACAACTGGAAATCACAAATATGCTGAATGAATAAAGAGACAATTGTATTTTAAATTACCAATCAACGCGGTACCCTTTCCGCGAGTTTCCTTTTTGAGTTAATTATAATATATGTGACATAACCCTTTATGTCACAGATATTATAATTAACTCAAAAAATTGTGTCACGACGTAGGAAGTTAAGAGGGTAAATAAATTATGAAAGTGTCTTCATGAAAATCAATTAGAAAAGTAAGTAAAGTAATGACGTTTGGCCTCTTATCGTGAAAGTGTTGTCAGTTTAAGAAGAATGAGAGATTCAACTTAACACGCTAAAAGCCATGAAATAAGAAAGATGAATAAGAAGAGATTCAACTTACTCCCTTATGGCTGCTGTTGTAAATTTTATAAATAAATAATAAATATCCACTGACATTCACACAGCGCCATCTAGCTCCAAGTTAAGCGTGAAGCCTGTATTATGGGTACTAAAATACGCATAAACATACTTATATACATTTTTTTTGTAAATACATACATATTATACATAGAAAACACCCAGACCATTACAAACAGACATGTTCAGTCACACAAATGTACTGCCCGGGGATCGAACCCGGAACCCTTGGTGTTGCAGTCGTCCTCTCAACCGCAACGCTAAATGGGTCGTCAATTCCTAATATGCATCGTAGAAAGTGATCTCGTAATCAATCCAATAATTAGGCAATTATGCAAATGTAACAAATTTGAAACGTCCCTTATTGAGTCAAATTAAATCAATTCCAACTTCGCCAACCTCCTTGCCAGGTAAACAATACTGTTGGGGCGCGAAGGATAAAAATAAAAGTAAATCAATGGCGAGGATGGGGGTGAAAACCAACACTTCCTGATCGCATCCCTTTGAAACGGGTGTCATGTTTATTTTATCAGTGCCCATCCCTTCTCACTTCACGGTTGAAGTGAAAGAATATGTATAAGCAGCTTGAATCGAAAACATTTATAAGAAAAATAAATGTATTTAGTTCAATTTTATTTATTTGCATAGATTCGTCCGCGTGGGAACCACTATCTGGGTTTTTTCTGACGCTATAGCATCGGAAGAAAAAGCAGTAGTATACTAATACTAACATAAAACACATTTTTAGTTTTTGTTCAAGTATTTATTCTCAGGAACTTTAACATTAGGGTTTGTGATGTCGTTCCTCTTTCTACCACACTAAGGCCCGGTTTCTAGAACGAGACGGAAGCGTCGATCTTTACTGAAATAGATTTAGAAAAGGATAGCACTTTATACGATAAATAGTGGCATCCCTTTCTAACTCTATTTAAGTAAATATTAACGCTTAAGTCTTGTACTAGAATACGGGCCTTAGACACAGAAACTCAGACACTAGAAATAAGATTTTAAGTTGTCATTCATCTTTGTATTATTAAGGTAGTCAATAAGCCTAACTAACTAATAAAGCCCTAAATATACACAATTATCTAATAGATAAATGTAAGAGTTTTAAAATTAACGTTTCGTATATTCACATAACTAGTATGTATTATGTACCAACTATGACTCAGAAAATCTGACACTACGCTTTGAGAAGGAGTTTATTCTTCGGTTAAACTAAGACTCAGAAAATCTAACCCTAGAGTTTAGATTTATCAAGTTTCCGTTCATCCTTCTCTTTACGGTACTCAATAAGATAGACCCTATAGTAGTACCATACCCATTTCCACCACAACCTAATAAATATGTGTATAATTGAATTGTAATTCCCATTAATTCACTAATGCCTGAATTCCCGTTTGTATGTGTAATGTGCTGTCCGCATTTAGCATCGGACCAGTGTAAACATTCGCATCTGAGTCCGCATAAAGTGGAGCCCAAACAGCAAACTGTTTCAGCAAACATACCTTTGGGCCCTTCGGCTGTAACTCAAATCCATATATACTGGTTGGATTGTTTAATATATATACTCGTACAGATTAAGTTAAATACGAATTTTTTATCGTAATTATTCTTGATAGAAAGATTTTATACTTTTACAACAAGTAAAAATATACGTTTATATTTGGCTTAGTATAAAGTATATTGATAAAACACATCGACTGAAAAATAAAAAAATACTAAGCAATTATTTATTATTTGTACCAGTTAATGGGTTTACAATTAATTATTATTTTAACGGTAAAAGCTTTGACGGCCTGGAATCCAGTCACAATGGAAAAGCCATTGTGACGCTTTATGGCATCTCTGGAGGTCAAAGGTTAAAACGTAATCCTTATTATGAAAATATAGTAAACTACCCAGACAACCCAGTAAGTCAGTCGGTGAACCCAGTTAAAACCCATCTTTCTCTCAGGCAAATTGTAATTATTATCTTGTTATGATTACCATGAGGTAATTAAATGTACCGTAGTTTACCTATAAAATGTACCATCCTTGATATAAATATGAGAATAAGAGTTTGACAAGTCAGTATAATTAATTAAATGATATTAAAACATAATTAAGTTGACAAGCAAAGGTGTCGATATTTCTGTTGTCAAAGCTTATTTTACATATAAAGCAAATAGATGGATGGTTTAGGCCATATACGAGAATTATTGCAAATGTTTTGGAAGGTTGTTTGATTTTTGACTAAATGTATACAATTCATCATGGGTGCTTGAAGATGTAAGTCAACAAAATAATCCAGCTTCTAATATAAACTAATACAATTATTATCGAATACAGAAAATCTACAATAATTTCGTTGAAAACTAAAGCAATTAACTCTTAATGAAACTAACCGCGTAACATGCATTATCGTGTTTGAAATAATTTTAATAAATACATACATCTTTGTTTGTATATTCATAGCGAAACATCTCGGATACAAAAACAGACAAATCAATGAGATGAAACGTCGACTTCATTTTGTGTGGGTTCTATAGGCGGTATATTAGATGTTGGCAAAACTTTTCCAATTACATGAGACGAACAGAAAGTCCGACGGATACCGTAGAAACATCACAAATATTTAACTTCGCCACGCCAAGTCTGTGTGAACTGCAAAAAACAGTGTTGCCGAAGTGTCGATATTTTGGCTAATTAAAATCATATAATATATTTTTAGGTCTACCGATATCACCAATGCTATCATTAAAAGTATCTATACTATCGATGATAATTCAAGAATAAGCTCGAAATCGAAAAAATCGTCAGGCTTATGGGGCTTATCGATTGTATTGCTTTTACCCAATTATCGATAGCTTATCGATAGTGTACTACCCAGCGGCAACACTATACAAAATACTGTAGTTTCTCACAGTCTCGGCAATGTGAAGAATTCGCAAGTTTAACCGTAGAGTAAGACTGAGCTTGACGATTTATTTTGGCTTGATAAAAATGTGGCTGGATAAAGTGGCTTTAGCGATTCAACCGGTAGGTTGTCTAGTTCATTTATTTTGTTTTCAACTAGGTACTTTGAATTTGTTATATTGTTCTCAAAAATTTTGCAAATCAATATCAANATGTAATATATAATCATAAACACTGAAATAGCTGAGCAGTTTAAGACCACGGATTTTTATCACATAAATATTCGTCAATAGTGTAGTACCCTTTTTTAGAAAGGTGTTGTTGATTCTAACTTTAAACATATGAAAGGGCAACTCTACAATTTTTGCGGTACTTATTGAAAAACTTTATACAGCTTCCTATAAGATTTACCTATTTTATGTAGTCTCAAGTCCGGAACAGCAAGTTTGTTTTATTCCTAGTATTAAAATTGTGTGAATCACAATTTTTTTAAAGGTGTTATAGTATTTACGAACATAAATTAAATTTTCATAAATATATTGCGATGCTACAGTCATTATATTTATTTTTTAAAAAGTTCCTTAGAGAGTCACGTGGTCAAAGTTGTAGATAAAACGAATAGCTCTTTTTTGTAGCACAAAACTGTATTAATGTCGGCAGCCGACCCACAACAGTAGACCATACGACATGACACTATGAAAATAACTAAAGTAAAATTGCTGCTCGCTAGTTTTTAATTGAACATGGCTTGACACGCTACCGCGTTTCTAGATCAATTATAATACTTTTCAATATCATTTATAAAAATAGGTTACAAAGGCTAAAGACCACAGCATAAACAGACAGAGGGTGGAATATTTTTTTCGATTAGATATTTTTTCAGTTTCAATACATGTTTTAGTTTGTCTTATGATAAATAATAATAAAAATACCGTCGGTAATTTCAGTGGATGCGTCCGTCAACTGCGTTGTTGACCCACGATTGTGGTCGTGGATGCTTTGCCGTTTCTTGCGTAACGAGTGAGCCATGTTAGGGGAACTCTCTTGATACTCTTCCAGCTTTGCCTGTTACAAAAGCATAAGTCACTTTTTTGCTTAAAAATTAAAAAGAAAACTTTTTGTAATAATAATAAAGCATTAAATAATTTATTAACATCATAAAGAGAAGTCTCCCGTCGAGTTATCCGTCTTTCTGATAAACCCATTGACCAGCAGGAATCCAGACAAAATGAAAGTCTATTTTTATGACGTTTTATTATTATTATTAATTTACATATGATTAATGCAACTTTTTGATTAAATTTTATAAAAACAAACATGAAATATTTTTTCAAGGCTAAAATAATTTAATACGACTGGAATAAAGGCCAACTTACCTCCAAAGCGGCCTTTTCCTTCTTCAACCGGCGACACTGTTCGTCCCTTTCCCGTAAATACTGCGAGCACGTCTCACACTCCATATCCAGCTCTTGTATTTCTCATTGAGCTCCTTTAGCTCTTGTTTGCAGGCTTTAAGCTCCGTCTTTGTCATCTCTAGTTCCTTGCTGAAATCACATTTAGATGTCATTTTTGAGGCGAGGTTATATTCGTTACTTTATCTACTTTTTAACCGCCGACGCAAAAACGACGGAGTGTTATTAGTTCGACGTGTATGTCTGTCCGTGGCATCGTCGCCACCGAACGGATAAACGGTTTTTTTTTTGTTTGATAGGTAAATATGGCAACAGTGTTCTTAGCTAAGTTTGATGGAAATTGGTTCAAGATGGCCGCCGCCACAAAATAGGGGATTACATATTTTTGCGCAAACCCCTCAATATGGGTGTCAATCGAAAAGCTTTACGAGTAAAATACTATTTATTAATGACGAATTTCAAATCCAAGATGGCCGCCACCGCAACGGAGCTAATTTTATTTAATGGTAGACAAATGAACAGACGATTCAAATGATACTTAGTGATTCGGGTTCGATTACTGGGCAGTACAAATATTTGTGTGCATAAACATATCTGTTTGTATTGATTTGGATGTTTTCTATATATAATATGTATATATTTACCAAAACATATATGTATAAGTAATAATAACCGTTATTTAGTATCCATATTACAGGTTAATGCTTACTTTGGGACTTGATGGCGCTGTGTGAATGTCAATGGATATTTATTTATTTAAACCGCCATTGATGGACACTCGTAGCTAGAAATAGTATTAGGATGGGGTTTTGGACCACTATAGCAAACATTCGACGAAACATAACTCTAAGCTTTATTTCATGCAGTTTTTTTTATATATATGGTGGTAACCACTACAGTCTGCTAATGTATGGAATTTAGAAAAACAAGTAATATCGCACCTATAATCTCTGGCAGCACTTTGCTCCAATGCCTTCTGCATTTTGCCGAGCGTAATTTTCAAGTCTTGCTTCTTATAACGCAAATCCTCAATGATTTTCGTCAATCGTTTGTTCTTTTCCACTTCTGCGTCGAACGACATACGATCCACCAACGACCGAGTGAATTGGCCAGTCTGAAATATGGTATATTAAAATATGAGATTAAAATGTTGGATAAAATCTACGTTTTAACGAAGGGAATTGTATTAATTAATAGTATTGTACACTGACGCTCATATAGTAATTATCTATATGAGCGTCGGTGCTCATGGTGTGGACTGTCGCCCTCTACAGGAGGGTTCAAATCCCGCCACGTACCAATGTGTTTCCGAATTTTCGAAATATATGTACTTTATCACGCTCTTACGGTGAAGGAAAACATCGTGAGGAAACCTTCATGCACGCCTACGATGAGATTCGAGGTTGTGTGTGAAGTCGTCCAATCCGACTAGGCCTGCGTGGACGACTAAGGCCTATCACCCTAAACGGGTAGGCTTGTGCCCTCGGTGGGAGTTTATGAGCTGATGATGATGATGATGATGATATATTTATTCCATATTGTTCAAGAGATAAAGACTTGAGGAGATTGGCCTGAGCCAATTATTTATTGAACCATATTTGACTGATCAAATATGGTTAATAACCGGAGTAATTTGGATTAATATGAGGTTT
>PQWD01000892.1:19048-35823 GCA_019425675.1 Leucinodes orbonalis | reverse complement strand
GAATCACCCAAAAAGATACCCAAAAAAAACAAGTTAAGAAAAAAAACCCAAGAAAATTCAGCAGCAAGAGCTTCTTCAACAATTATAATCGATGTACACACGAAAAAAATTATAAAATACTGAAGTAGCTGAGCTGTTTGAGACTTGAGGATATTATAAATATATATTGTCAATTTTAAAATACATACACATATTCAATAGTGAGGAATTGATACCCAGTACAAATATAACGCCCACTACCGGGATACAATACAAACCGACGTGCTCTCCATAATCACATTAATCAAGATTTAACATACATAACAAAAATATATATATTAGACATAATATAAAACACAAATTTAACCATAAAGTTTAAAAAATAATAATAACATACAAAAAATACGGTGAAAAATAAGTAGTACATTATATTTAGACCAGGCTCCATACGGCATTTCAACCAAATTTTGTTATACGATATACTAATTATTATAAAAAATATTAAATAATGTGTGTACTGTACTCTATTTTTAGTTACATTTAATATCGAGTAAAAATATGCATAACATAATAAAATAAATAACGTATTCGACAGAGCCTATTTTTTATTTCAGAGCGTCGGTGCTCAGTGGTGTGGACTGTCGCCTTCCTACCGGAGGGCTGAGTTCAAATCCCGACACGTACCAATGTATTTTCGAATTTTCGAAAAAATATTACGTTATCCGACGCTCTTACTTGAAGGAAAACATCGTGATGAAACCTTCATGCGCGCCTGCGAAGAGATTCGAAGGTTGTGTGTGAAGTCATCCAATCCGCACTGGCCCGCGTGGACGACTAAGGCCTAATCACCCTATACGGTAGGCTTCCCCTCGGTGGGGACGTTAATGAGCTATGATATGTGATGATTTTTTAAACTACTACTAGTGATTGTCCATGTAGTTATGTATTTAAATCAAATTAGACGGAAACAACATTTTTATAATGTTATATTTATGTTTCATAAAACCTACTATATTTATTATTAGAGCACGGCTTTCAAATATATAGTTAGTATTTCTTAAAAATGCATAAAATAGAAAACTTCTAACACATAATCAATCAATACATTATGTTTTATTCAGTAAATAGGTAGGTACTATATTAAAACTATAAAAAATACAAAATTTTTATTAAAGCTCATTATTCATGAAGTTAATAAGCATATTATAATAAATAATTATTTTAGCTTTGTAAAATTTAAAAATTTAAGAGTGGTTTAATAAACAATAAAAATGGACATTGAGTGCATGTAAAAATGTAACACCGCCGCAACACTCATAACCACACAAACGCCGCCCCCAAAAGTTCAAAGGAGCCGTAAAAGCCAAACCACCCCCAACAATCAGTGGTAACCGGCCAATCGAGAACTAATTACTAACAAGCGCAAATTAATCATCGTACGAGATAAATCAGAGGCGCGTGCCCGGCCCGTATCCATACTATTTCTGTCCGCGGGCGAGTGATTCAGGCGGCAGTCGAGCGCGACCGCCGGCTGTAACATCTGCGCACTGTGGCTCGCCCCTGCGATGGCCGATGAGGGCGAGCGGCGCGCGGCGTGGTGCTGGGCCCTGCTGTCTGCGCCGCGTGCGGACTCGCAGCGCCGCGCCGCCTCTACTGCGAGCGCGCCGACGTCGCCTGGAGGGCGTACCGGGCGCCCGCCCCTCGAGCCCGCGTGCAGTCGCTCGCCCGCGACCCGCCACCAGTGCGCCGAGCTGCTGCGGCGACAGCCTCCTGGCCTCGCGAGGACTCCGTCATACGCCTCAAACTACCCCCGCACGACCCCCTACAGTGCACCGGACGTTTCGAAGTGCCACTGAAAAAACCGACGTGACTATATCGTGTTCGCCGAACGACGCGGCCACGCCGTCGCCCTAGGACCGCCGCTCAGAAAGAACAAGAACTGCTAAGGAGAATCCGAGCAGTCTACAAGCCGTTACAGTGAGTGTCTTGTGCTTAGGTGAGTTAGACGAGCCACATGGACGTTGGATACACGACTACCTTTCAGTTTTCTTATACGACGATCTCCAGTGGTTCTTTGTATGCATGCTCTTAGTCTATTTTAAACGCGAAAAAATACTGTTCAAAGAAAACGCGCAGACGTTAATAACGACGGATAAATTACACATATACAATCTACACAAATAGAATTTAAGATACAATAAAATTTACTGCTAACAAATATGCGATGGCAGCAGGTGTATCGGCGAAACAAGTAGCCATTACGAGTCCATTTTAGGCTCAGGAGTATAGTGGTTGGAGTGAGGTGTCGCAGCAAAACACGCGCCGGCGCACTCATTTATGCACCCTTCATACGCGGTCAGGTGGACGAAATAGTTATAAGAACCTTTGTTAAAACTGTACCTGGTAACTATAATGTTAGTGTCGAGGCGCGCATCGTTTGCGTCTTGTGTATCATCGATTACAAACCATAATCGATCGTGTAAAATATTTGCACGGTGACTAACTTCGGATTGAACCTTCGTTTCACAAATAAAAACGATCACAGGATAACGTCGATCATTAATCAATTGGCGGTTAATGCGGACTTTGTCAACTAATGCGTTCATAATTCCAATAAAGCTTATCGATTTGAATGCATTTGTGATCTATCGCAATTTGAAATTTTTTGAGTAAAAGTAAATAAAAATATCTTCTAAAATTATGGTCACCTTCAAATCTTATCAATAAATTGCCTCCATTCATGTGACAATAATAGTATAATTTATATAACCACAATACCCATCTGTCAGGCGGCCCGTCTATTAATACATCACAATAAAGGCTCACGAAACATAAAAAAGTGTCAAACAAATCATAGCGGAGACATCTGAAGTGGCAAAATAGCGACAAACGTTAAAACCGACTAAGTAACATTTCCAAGATTCAAGGTTTGCTTTGACAATATTTATGCTCTACAATTAGACCAAAATTACCGAAACATTATTATTTTTCTTTTATTTTTTGTTGAAGCACAAGTTTGTGATATTTTATACCTATATTTACAGAAAGTATTCACAAAAAAGGATTCGATTTGTATAAAAGAAACGGATACTGAACAACATAAATCGCAAAAGAAAGCAACATCTAATTGTAAAGTTGAATCGCAATATTTACCCCGAAGTAGCAAAATCAAACTTATTCGATGTTAAATTGTAATGGTGGGATACTCAACGACGGAATAAGATTGAAACAGTAGACGAATTCACAGGGAGCGTTACGCTGGCGAACGGGCACCGACAAGCAGTGTTGCCACCTTAGCCCTTTTGGGCTGGATCTAGCACTTTTTACTAAAAGCGAACTTCTTTTTTTTAACTATCTAGCCCGGAAAGGACTATCCCTATTCGTTGTCTTGAAAATATAACCAAGTGTGAAGATTTCTCCGTGCCAACAAGTACTTTCTCGATTTGTGTCACAAATTTAGGGTTCATATAGCTGATACAATCGCTTACTTAATGCTATAGTCTATTTCATCAGTCACGAAACCTTTTTTTTCGTTGCTCTATGTTTATTTCAGTATTTTTTGTACAGAAAGTCTTTTCTTGGTTATTGAAGCTCCATCTAACCCTGTCGAGCTCTTTTTATCATCTCCAATTGCCTTATTACTAAAACTAAGGTGGCAACACTGCCGACAAGTCGGAACTAGAGCGTAGAGTGACGTCATCCATTCAAACGCCGTGCCGAATTCGTCCACTGACAGTTCGGAGGCTCCTCATCGAGATCGAGCTAATCTATGCGAAAGAAAACATGAAGGAAACAGTTATGTATATCATACGGGAAAAAGTGAATAATGGGAAATAGTTATCACAAGGTATTGAAGTAAGAAAAATTCTAAATTGTAAATAATTCTAAATTCAAAATCTTATCGGCTATCAATGGTAATCGAGATGAAAAAAGCGTTCGTCTTAATACATCGAAAGTGAATCTCCAGTAAAACAACGCATGGTATTTAACTCTGTTTATATAAATGGTTTCCAAACAAATCTCTACTTGTATTTATAACACTTATTGCTCCTCCTAAGTTAAACAGAAAATAAAATCAATATCGTGTTAATGTTTAGTCACCTATCAACAGTTCAACACCCTATATATCAGCTTCTCACCAATTTTGTACTCCATATGCGGGCCACATGAATAATAAAACGAAGCGTTTTTAAGTTAAAACTATTAATTAGTAGCCACACAAAACAAAAGCTTCATGAAGCACGCTCACATAGTAAATACGGTATAAGATATAATCAATTTATTCTAAGTTAACATTATTTTTAACTGTCATTATTTAAAAGAGAATTGCTGAGGCGTGAAAAATATTCTCACTTGAACTCACATGAACAAAATAATCATTATAATCGTTTGCCTATGAGAACCATACAAATGCATGCTTTTTTATCACTATCTGTTAAGTAAACTGATTTAAACAATCAATTTGTGGAATATCAAACATCGAATCGCCTTACATGTTACCGGTAGTTCTTTGAAACCGGCGCTTTGCTTTCAGTTTGTTTACTTTCGACTCGTAAGCAGTGTTTATCTTCTGGATATCATCCGCAGTTTTTTCCTGTTTGTTCAAAGCTTTCATTATTGGACGGTAAATCTGTCTCAGCGATTTTGATGTACGCACTCACAACATGGATATTTGGGATAGCTTGTTTAAACTCATCACTTCACTAAAGTTATTCCTTTTTAGTAAAGTACTGTCAATGTTACTAAGAGAATTAGATATATTTAACTAAATAAGAAGTTGGCTTTCATATCAAAGTGAATATCTTAATATCTCGAAATGAACGTCTCTTATAGAAAAAAGTGATAATATTTCTATAATAAGTTTTTTTTCTACACTGCTTCTTTGCACACTTTTATTAATACTAGAAATACTAAGATTGTTACTTGCTATGAACAATGATTTTTAAAAAAAGAACCTAACAATATAATTGCCTGGCCGAAAAAGTGTGTATATAGAACACGATATTTTCTAAATATTTGAAGAATTCGAATTTTCAAATTCGAAGAAATTCTACTTGGCTCTTACCTTTTTACGTAACGAATACACATAATTTGAAAAACGCTACCAAAACAGACATTATTACTTAGACCATTTCATTAATTTCACTTAAAGCAGTTGCATTTTTAAATGCATGTTCTGCATATTAATCAGTCGCAGTACGATCTTTTAATTTTGGAGCGATCTAAGCTCTGCCGTCACGCCTTGACTGTCCTCCATTATTCGTTCCACGGTCCGACGATTCTGTCCTATTAAAATATTAACATACGTAGTATTATAAATTTTACGATCAGAGTTGTTAAGATTTGAAGATAATTCTCATAGAGTAACAGAGTAGCTGACTTAACCCGAAAAATAGGAAATATTAGTTTAGTCAGCTTAAGCAATATTTCTATTACACGCACTTTAATTGACCATTACATTGTTCAATTTAAAATTTCTTAACTACATCAAGTTATTTAATATATGAAAGCTATCTAACCTCAATTTTAAACCGGAAGTTAAACAAACGAAAAAGATCCAAGGATTAAAAAATGCACCCAATAGTTTTCAAAAGATACAGATGGTATCAAAAGCTTACCGTTACCGCAAATCTGTTACGTTAGCTATATCCACGTTCCGTGCCGTAGAATTTAATTGAGACTATAAAAAAGCACGCACCCGTTGTGATGTCTTAATATAATTTCGACAGAAACGGGAACCGCAAAGAACAGGTGCATTCTGTGTTGCTTGAAGCGTTTGCTTTTATATTAACGTTCTTTACTCAGGTTATATTTCTATGATTGAAATTTTGTCTGCATTTTTTCTGACATTTAATTTATTTTTTGTTTATTTCTTCGTAATTCAAATTGCAAACTATAAATTTAGTAAGTATTACACGAGGTTAAATATCTTTTCGATTGTAAGTTCTATGTTATGATTAAATTCAAATAAATAGTGTATCAATTAAAATCATCTTAGTATTTATAGTTGCAAAAGTAAACCAGCTACTCGCGGATCGCGGATATTGTTAAATTTTGGTGTCACCTTTGAGGGTCGGTTTAGTCTTCCATTTTGAAATAACAAAATAAATGGAAAACCGTACCCACACAACTAATAGGCCGTTAGCAAAGCCGATCACAATAGATGGGACTATTGGACCGGTGGCCTTGTAATTAACGCGTACATCCGCACCCACCCAGCCCATAGACGTCCATAGACCTATTAATTGTTACTATTTGTCAATGTTCGATTTGATGCGTCGCTGAATTATATCGGCAGATGTTAGGGATTTAATACTAATTTAATCAAATTAGGATTTTGGGTTTTCAAGGTGCACATCTGTCCGAAAGTTGGAATTGACACGTTTCATCGTGATTTATACATTTCAGTCAACACCGCACTAGTTTTGTTATTGATTTAAACTAAATTTATGACGATATTAAGTCACAATATCCAATACTAGCTTTGCCCGCGGCTTCGCTCGCATTAAATTCGGGATAACACTTACATTTATCACTAAATATAGATTTCCCCTCCCTCCAACTTTAAAGGTTTCGGGATTTTTTTAGAAAAAATATGTTATAGTGAGCTAACCTTAAAAGATAGACATATGCTGTCTCGGACTTTTTTGTAGACTTTAAAAGGAAACAATACTCTCATACATGACTTTTGTGAAACTTTAACCGTTTACTCAGCGTACGCAGCGGAAGCTCCAAGTATGAAAAAATACCCCCGATTTTAAAACATTCTTCATTGCTGCTCCGCTCTCTACTACTCGTGTGATATATAGCCTATAGCCTTCCTCGATAAATAAGCTATCTAACACTGAAAGAATTGTTTAAATCGAACCAGTAGTTCCTGAGATTAGCGTTCAAACAAACAAACAACTTCAGCTTTATATATTAGTATATTTGACTCCCAACACTTCGGCCAAGAACAAAACTTTACCAAAAGTATGACTTTATATAGAGACAATTTTGAGGTACATTAACCCGAATATATCCCTCTGGGAGTTACATACATCATTACTGATATGCAATCATCTACATTTTCTATAAAAGGATACTTTTGAAAAGTCAGTTATTATTTATATTCTATGCTGATCTTTCACCGATTCAGAAAAAAATAAGATCTTTGAGAACTCAATGGCCTTTATTGAAACCCATTCTCACATTTCTTCAAAGGCAGACAGTCAAAGCCAGTCTTGCCGAACTATCGATAGTTCGACTATCGATAATTGACCTCGAAAATCATTTATATTATAGGCCTATTGATTGTATCGATATTAACAATACTATCGAAAGTATAGTTTTGGCAATCGTCAGAAGCATTATGACAAGACTCTGTAACCAATAATATAAAAAGTTTAAAAGAGTGAATATCGAGTTTCTTGCCGGCGCTTCTCGAAAATCCTACGTATTCCGAACTGGTGGTAGAGTCACAAAAATATAATAATAACAATTGACGGTTCGAAAGCATCTGTTAATGATTTATTTAAATAAAGATATTTTGAATTTAAATAGTATCGATAGTACAGATAATAAATTTGACAATACACTTCGAAAGTATCGATTGCCTGTGTCAATATTTTTCACTCTTGCAGGACTATTGATAGCATTGCTTCTGACTATTTTTTTTTACAATTATAGGTTTGCGTTTGACGCCGCCTTGCCTAATGTTAAGCACAGACGAAGCGCCTAGAATGGAGCACGCTTACCTAGATAAAAACCTATTCACTCTTGATTTAAAGATCCCCATATTGTACCTTTCGGGAAACACAAACTCCGGCAGCGAGTTCCACAGCTTCGCAGTGCGAATAAAAAACGAGGATTCAAACGCTTCGTACGACACTTTGGAATTTCCACCGTGTAGATGGCGTTTTGCCGACTGACGGGTAGTCCGATGTGAAAATGGGCTTGGTGGAACAAGGTCATGCAGTTCCTGTGCACACTCCCCGAAGTGTATACGGTTGAAAACCTAGAGACTTGCGACTCTACGCCGGTGGCTCAAGGCTTTGCAGCCGACTCTCGACCAGAGAGTCGTTTCTAATCAATCTTTTGGCACGCCTCTCAATCGACTCCAGAGCTTCCAGCTGATACTTGGCTGATCCGTCCCAAAGATAAGAACAATATTCCAACAGGCTCTCACTTGTGCTTTATAGAGAGCAAAAAGCTGATGTGAAGTAAAATACCTTCTCACCTTTGAGAGTACGCCAAGCTTCTTTGAAGCCAATTGAGTTTTGGACTCAATAAATGGACCAAAGTTAAGAGTCGATGTAAGAGTCGCGCCCAAAAGCTGGAGGAACCCCGGCATTAAGAACCTTAGCATCCGATGAGCATCCATCTATAACTACTTGCAAAGATCGGTTCCTCAAGAAATGTGAGACCCAAGTACAGAACCCTACGGGTAAACCATACGAAGGAAGCCTTGGAAATGTCTAAAGAAACCGCAAGTGCTCGCCGTATTCTCTAAAGTTCTACTCCATATGTATGTTGCATACGCTAGAAGATCTCCTGTTGACCTATTTCGGCGGAATCCGTATTGCTGGTCACTAAGGAGTATTGCCAAAACTATCGATATTATTCATAATATCGAAACTGTCGAGTATAGCTTTAGCCCAACTATCGATAGCCTTTCGAGCGCTGGTCCAAGCATGAGTGTAAACAGCAACAGTACAAGCCTACTGTTTACAGTTACGCATCCATATTGACTACTGTGTCGCATACAATTCCATCGTTCACGTTCACAGCCGACGACTTCAAAGATCCAGAGTCCAGACGTAATCCATAACATTTTTTTCAAGACGCGCTGTCTCACCGCAATATATTAGGCTTGCGGAATTTTATTTGTCACATTATGTCGTCTAGGTATTTGCGGATCCCAATTAGACGACTGGACGTCTGGGGAGATGGGAACGGGACGCGTATTGGTTAGTTGAACGTTTATGGACGGCGTCAATTAAAATGTCAGGGGATTAGTTACAACTACAGATTTATAAACTCAAACCTTTAGTTTATAAATCTGTGGTTACTACTATGCGTATGAATAAATAATTTTTGAAAAAGAAAATCATAGATGAAAACAAATGATAATTATTCCAATACGAAAGTCTCTCTCTGTTAAATTAATAAAAATACAGATCTAATCATTGTTTAAAATCAAAATGAATTTAATTGAACCAATGAAAGTTATTGGATAATATGTAAGATCTATCTCCATCTTATAAAAGTCAATACAGTAAACGAAATAGTATTTTAAAACATTTATCGAATTCTATATAATAGAATCAAATAATAAGACAATATTCTAAACAAATTCGCAATTTCATACTTCCTCAATCAACCACAACTATAACCTCAAATATCATAATATATTTTATACACACACGTTAGTATTAAAAACTTTGTCTCTAGTAACAAAATGGTGAACCAACGACACACAAACTTTTAAAGAATGTATAAACACCAATAAAATATGCTTAGATCGTAAAACAATATCAATTTGCCGGCAGCTTCCCGTTTCTCCTGCAATTCTGATAGACGCGTCATTACTTCCTGCTGCGGTAGGTGTGCTCATCATTATGAGGACATTAAAGCCCACCGGGTGGGCCGTAATCAGAAACTTGGTGACAACGGACGGACAAACGCAGCGATTGGTGCATCGCTTTTTGACGCGACCGACTATCGGATTAGTAATAACTTTCGATGCGTCGTATCTCATTGGTGTGGACTTTTGCCTTCCGATCTGGAATGTGCAGGTTCAAATCCCGCATCGTACCAATGTATTTTCGAATTTTAGAAATTAAATGTATGTATATTTTTCCGACGCTCTTACGATTTAGGGAAACATCTTGAGGAAGCCGCGCACGTCTGCGAAGAGATTCAAAGGTTGTGCGTGAAGTCGTCCAATCCGCATTGGACCCGCGTGGACGACTAAGGCCTAATCACCGTTTGCCGGTTTGCTCGTGCCCCTCAGTGGGATCGTTGATGAGCTGATGATGATGAGTTATAACTATGCTGTTTAGCCAAAACACAGTAACAAACTACAGTCCGAACCAGTGGTAGCTTACATTAGTCATTCAAAAGTGTTTAATTGAATAAATTATTTTTGCAATGCAAACGCACTTTTTGTGTATTCTAATATTAGTAGTCTTCCTACCTAGTGAAGTAAACAAAGTTTATACGATGAAGCCTTAATATTACTATCGGAAAACTTTATAAAGATGCGTCAAATGAGACATAGTTTCGTCATATTTACCAGAAGCAACCGCAATCCTCCCAAACATGCGACCTGCTCGAATCATTGCTACCTAATCATATGGAACACGCACCTAAAATGGTACTATTCTAGGCTGAACCTTGTTTGTATTGACCTAGATCAGAAGATATGCGCCGATGAGCCAAAACAACTGTGTACTCTTTCAATTGAAATACTATTAGTACTATAAACTACATTTCGATATATTTAATCATTACATGTGTATGAGAACTTCAAAACATATATAACTCAAAGGTGACTGACTGACATAGTAATCTATCAACGCACATCCCAAACCACTGGACGGACCGGGCTGAAAGACATGCAAGTAGCATTATGACGTAGGCATCCGTTAAGAGAGATTTGATTAATTCTACCTCCAGGCGGATAAAATAGGGGATGTAAGTTTGTATGAAACTTCGTCAATTTTAAACCGATCCGGCTTGGACATGCATAAAGGTTATATGGCGAAGGCATCGCCTAATAAGGGGTTTTGTTAAATTCCACCCTTAACGGGATAAAATAGAGCAGTGGTTCCCAAACTTATTTTGTCTACTGCTCACTTTGAGAATAAATATTTTTTTAGCGCCCCCATTTTTTCACCTTTTAAAAACCACTATAACTTCAAATTGAATTAATTATTGTGACCTATATATGTATATTATGTATATTAACGGAGAATTCTAAACCAAACTTTTACTATAACCCGCAACTTGAAACCTGAGCGCAGTAGGTAACATACAACGGCGCTCTCAAGTTAACTCTTACGGGCTCCACCTGCCAATAAGAATGATTATTGAAACGCAACTTTATAGTATTAAAACAGAGTATCTTTTATTAAAAATATAACTAAAATAATCAATCCTTATATAAAAACTAATGTGAAGGATGAATCTGATGCTGTTTAATAAGTTTGTTGATATCAGGTTCCAATTTACTCAAGAACAGTCGCAAGTCGCCACGTTCGGTAACAAGCAAACGATTTCGCTTTTTAGTAAGCAGTGTTGTCACAGCACTAAATCCACGTTCACACAAATATGACGATGGGAATGCTATCAAGAATCGTTGAACGATTGACCACAATCCAAGGTACAATTGCGGGATCGGTTTTTGTAGCCAAAATTCTAGGTAACCATTTTTGAACTTGATTTTTATTTCCTCGTTTGTTGCCAATTCTATAAGTTCTTCTTCCAGCTGAGGTGATATTGCTGTGTTGACATTTGAAAATGCCCAGTCTGGTATTTCCAAGTTCAAAATGTCCTGGTATCGTTCGGTGAAGTCAATGTGGAGGTTTTCCAAATGTTGGCAGTAGGCAAACAATTCGTCGTTACTGCATGATACTGATAAATTTGGAAAATTGTGAAACTCACGACTGCCCAGATTCTTTTTGTGTAGAAGCAGTTTGGCTGCGAAAGCAGCAACGACGTTTTTTGTTATAATTAAATTTAGTTTATCGCCTTGCAGTTGGAGATTCATGTCGTTGAACAATATATACAGGTCTGTCATGTAAGCTATATCATTTTTTGATGTTATGAGCTTGTCGTGCAATTCTGTATCTTTAGTTTCCAAGAACTCTATAACAGAGTCAAATAGGTTGTAAAATCGAGTCAGACAATTGCCTCTTGATAGCCAACGAACTTCAGTATGAAACAACAAACGGTTCATCCTCGTCATTAGTAACACAAAGCTGACGAAAAAATTTATCATTCAAAGAGCTGTTGCGGATTTTATTGACTGCTTTGATGACATATTGCAGTGATTGAAATAGTTTTTCACTTAAGTTTCTAGCAACTAAATGTTGTCTATGAATAACGCAATGTACACCAAGGACATCTGGAATTTTATTTTTTAAGTACGCTATGAAGTCTTTATGGTACCCTGTCATAGCCGGAGCGCCATCCGTAGCAACTGAAATGATATTTTTCAAAGGAATCTCTTTCTCATCGCAAAACTTTTCCAATGTATTGAAATGTTTCACCTTTTGTATCGGTCTCTAAATTTCTAGTAAATAATAGTTCTTACATATTTTCTCATCTTTAATAACTCACGTAAACAACAACAATGCTTCATTAGTTGGTAAAGTGACTCATCGAGCTGAATTGTGAATTGACTTGTCTTCAAGTGATCGCACAATGATTCTTCAATGTTTTCAGCCATTTCATCAATTCGTCTTTGCACAGAATTATTACTCAAAGGAATTTTCGGATAATATCTGCGGCCGGTTTATGAAGCACAGTAGTTATTACTTCATTTATTGCTGGCAATATTAACTCTTCTCCGATGTTATGTGGTTTGCCTTTTTGAGCAATTAACAAAGAGATATTGTACGAAGCTCGAAGTACGTCGGCTTAGCAGCCGCCGAAAATAGTTTTGCTACACTTGGCTGTGTATTATGCTTCTTCTCTAGGTCTTGAAAATATACTACATTCTAGTCTTTCTTATCTGGATGCATTTTATTGAAATGATCTTGCAGCCTTGAAGGCTTCATTGCTTCATTCGAAAATATTTTTAGACATAGAAGACACAAAGGCGACGATGGGTTTGTGGGATTTTCAATAAATCCGAATTTAATATATTCCGCACAGTATTGCCGTCTCTTCTTTTTTACTTCCGATATTGTTTTGCTTTGAAAAATACGTTCAACTTCGCGAGTAGTGTAGAGGAGGCGTAAGTAGTGCTCATCTATTGCGCGCGAGACCACAAATGAAAATATAATAAATATTACATTGTTTATATAGAAATGCTTAAGCAGCACGCACCGACAGGAATAAAACAAACATGCATAAACTCGTTAATCTCATTCGACGCTCAATCGTACTCAACAAGTCCGAACAAGTATTCAATGAATCATCCGACTGATACAGGAATGCACAATTCGGGTTATTTAACAAAAACTTGTTAAAACATGATAGATATCTACGAGTACTAATAACTATTAAAATGCGTCTGTGGCCTGTTGCCTTTTTATTGTGCCTACTTTCATTACAAAACGGAGCGACCGATTGACATGATTTTCATTTTTTCTATATTCAATAAAATATGACAGATATATGAACTACGCGGAGAGAAATATGGAATCGAGTTTGAGGAGCAATCTTTTAATTCATATTAGTTGATGTTCACAAGTTGTTGTTGAAGTCGAGAGCTCTTGCAGTCGTTGTTTAAGAGGCCTCTTAGCTAAATAAAATTACAAATCACCCCCCCCCCCGCCTCTACACAACGCCTCCATTTTCTTTCTGGGTCTCTTACCCCCCCTTGAGACAGCGCCCATAAGGAGGCGTTATCGCCCACTTTGGGAAAGACTGAAATAGAAGATGAAAAATAATACTTAATAATACATTTTATTGATACTATGCACATTAATTTGCTTACACAGTACAGTGAAAATACATTATATTTTTCTTCACTATTTAGTTGGAGTTATTTGTTTATTTCCACATCGCATAATGGGCAGGCATATCTTTTACCCTTACATGTGAGTGAACCAATCGTTCCGTTCTCTTTATAACATAAAATATATTCATCACATCATCAAATCTGGTATTCATTAATTATATTTGTTAGGTCCACTGTCTAGAATCCAAACACTACGAAAAATCATTTGCATTATCATTTATTAATTGATTTAAACTTAGTTGCACAATTTTATTCATGTACAAACGCGAACTAAATGCCAAGTGGTATTCTCTACCAGCCAACCTTTGGACATGCTGGAAGAGAAAAATGGTGTGGCGAGAAAAAAAAAATTATTATTAACTCCTTTAATTACTAATTTCAGTTCATTATAATATATAGTGCTTTTCGTGTTTAAATTTAAAACGTGATGTCAGAACCATTATGTTATGGTAATTAAACCAGTAAATAAAGTAAGTTACGATAAAAACTTTTAAGAATCTTTTCACGTTTCATATTAAGAAACAACATAAATTAAAATCTTTATTTTAACATTAAAATATAAAACAAATGCATACAGCATTTAGCTTTTTAATAGTCTATATTTTTATTTGTTGTTCTTATTTCAAATCTATAAATATACCTATTCCTAAAATAATATATACATAATACTTCTGGGGCTACCCGTTATCTCTTGAAACAGTATTACAATAATATTATTTCGCCTTTCCTGGTACAGAAATTCTGACGTATCATTAAAGTAATACGGTTTTAAGAGATGGCGGTTACCGCCCTGACCATTGACGTGTGGACCTACTTTGATAAAGTTTATTCAAGAATAACTTACGACGATGCTGGACTCACAATTTACCCCTTATTTACGATCTTAAACATATATCCTTTCTCACAAAACACTAAAATATCCTTTCATACAGTATTCTTTTCGACACCGTTCTACACCTAAAATACAGGTAAACTAAAATCCAATATAAAGTTCACAATCAATGCAATAGTCATCTGGTATGACAATTGCATTGATTATAACCTATAATGTTTTTTTTAAACACGTTACCTTTCTATTTATAATTTTATTCAATTAAGTTCTAACCCAAATAAAAGTAAACATAACTTAAACATGAATTCCTCAATCAATGCAATAGTCACACCAGTAACCTATAATGATTTTTAAAAACATGTAACCTTTCCATTTATTATTTTATACAATATAGTTCTAACCCAAAATAAAAGTAAACAAAACTTAAACATGAAGTCCTCAATAAAAGCAATAGGCGCATTAATTTTAAACCAGTAACCTATAATGATTTTTATTAACGTACGCAACCTTAAGACCACACACGGTCGCTTTCTCTGCGGCTAAATATCGCACTCTATTTTTCCCTCATAAATTTAATGAATGCAAATGATAACCCGCGATGTTGCGCAAGAGTTGACCGAGCTGCTGGCCAGTTTCGGCAAAACCACGCGCAAATGTCGAGGGCGCGCGGCGCAAGTGATAAACTAAAGCGTGGAATCGGACGCGGTTCAAGATTGAAATTAGATAAATTAGGTGTAGGATCCCCTCGACTAATTTACGAAATAAATAGGCGTTTAATTAACAACAATATTTTAGTCATGTTACTTAAACTTTGTAGTAAATCATCATGTAACATGACACCCTTCTTGTGTTCGTATCGTCAAAAACTTGCCATACTCAAATAAAAATATAATAAAAACAGTCAACCTTCTCCTAGATACTATGAAACCGGCTTAAGTTTTAAATAAAGCTAATTAGAGACTTACAGACAGACAAATGTTAATACTGTTTAGATGCAACTTTAAAAGTACTTAAGTGAGTATAAGTAAAGAAAGAATACCAGTGTTGCAGCAATTCATCAATAATTGTTATGATTATATGAAACTACTAAGCACACAGGCAATCGCAATCGTGGAAAAGACGGCATTAAGGAGCTTTCTAACAAGAAACGAGCTTACAAGATATTTACACCGATCGTTTAACATAAGAAAGATTCGAAATGCTTGGCCGTTTCATTAAAAAATACCAGGTTGAATACTTAAATTTTGGTTCTTGGCAAACATAAATGATTGGTTTCATTTGATTAACACAAAATATGCACACAGGAACCAAAATCGTTTGTGTTAATTTTTACACATCCATACTTTACTACTTTGTCACCAAAGGGGTAATGTCTCTAAGGACTTTGCATGCAGTTGATGTCGCATATAGTAGCTGATTCATGCTGATGTATGAAAACAGCTTCATCAGTACATTCGCTAAGGCACCTCACTTAAGTATTAGATGAAAAGATTTTTATGAGCTTTTATCCTACATCTCAGCCGTCACCACTCTATATAACTTAATAAGAATTATTATCAAATACAAAAATACATATAATGAAAATTACCTGTTACATGGTTTAAACCAATTCATAAAAGCAGCATTAATTCATACTAATACCAGTATATTTTATTAAATACATAAAAACAGCACCAATACGTGCCAATATATTTTATAACTTATTCCGCTACCGCTCATGGCATGTGCCGCATTCAAGAGCCCAACACATATGACATTTAGAATTAATTGGAGGGCGCAATGGAACCAGTGAAAATGTCGACCGATTAATATGAAGAAAGCGCAGGTTTCTGTAACGAGGGGTGAAATGAGTTCATGGTATTTCGGATCGCAATAACACATAACCGTTATAAGGTAGCTACATAATCGACAAGCATGTTAATTAAAGGGTGCCATATGATGATAACTGTTCATACCAAAAATTGTGATAAAGAAGGTGTTAACGCCGTTTCGACCTCTTTTGACATTTTAATTTTCTTTTAAATTTTTCTGCTTTTATATTGATTGTTTTTTGTTTTTTTTTTTCTATATGTCACTTCTTCTGCATATACAAATTGTTCAAAGATCTGCCTAATTTTATTTTATTGATATTTGTTTGCGAAATCGTGAACAGAACGGTTTTCTTGATATGTTTGACTGCATTATTCACTGGCAGGTGAGTCTGGTTTTAGCCGCAAATACTCCAGTAGTCTTATTGTATCCAAAATATATTTACTACTCGCTTATAAGAATCTTATAGGTGAAAACGCCAAA